>JANTPZ010143610.1:0-15079 GCA_025593235.1 Vachellia pachyceras | reverse complement strand
AGACTAAAAGGCATATTGTTTATCCACTTGTTTTCCTTCTTTTGAAGTTAACAATGTTGTTACTTGTTACTAGTACAACATCTATGGAAAGAGCATTTTCCGCCATGACGATTGTGAAAAATCGATTTGCGTAATCGAATAGGAGATGCATTGATGAATAATTGTTTAGTTACTTATATTGAAAAAGGCATTTTCAACAGATTGATAATGAGTTGATTATTCAAAAATTTCAAAATATGAGATCACGTGGGGGACAATTGTAAGGTATACAATGCGTAATTATATATATGCAAAAATTTCATATGGTTTTAGCATTTATACACTTAGTTTTACATGATAATTACTATTGTCATTTACTAAAAATAAAAAACTGCCCCCACTGATGAAAGGTCCTGGCTCCGCCACTGGCTATTCTGCAGACAACATTATCAGAGTTTTTCAGGGGGAGAAGATAGGAACTATTTTCCATAAAGATGCACATATGTGGTCAACCGTTAAGGAAGTGAGCGCATATGAAATGGCAGTTTCAACACATGATAGTCCTAGAAGACTTCAAGCCCTAGGTTTTGATGAGAGAAGGAAAATATTGTTGGCGATAGCTGATGCATTGGAGGCAAATGAAAATATGATCAAGCATGAGAACAAAGCTGATATTGCTGAGGCAGAACTGGCTGGTTTAGAGAAGTCACTAGTTTCACGTTTAACCTTGAAACCTGAGAAGATCTCTAGTCTCGAGAAGTCTATGCGCATGCTAGCAGATATGCAAAAACTCATTGGTCAAATTTTAAGGAAAACAGAGCTCGCAGATAGACTCACACTGGAGAAAATATCATGCCCTTTGGGTGTCGTGCTTGTTATCTTTGAGTCTCGTCCTGATGCCTTTGTTCAGATAGCTGCATTAGCCATTCAAAGTGGAAATGGTTTACTACTTAATGGAGGAAAGGAAGCCAAACGTTCGAATGCAGCATTACACAAGGTCATTACTTCAGCCATTCCAAAAAATGTTGGTGAAAAACTTATTGGACTTGTGACTTCAAGAGAAGAAATTCCTGATGATGTGATAGATCTTGTGGTCCCGAGAGGCAGCAATAAGCTTGTTTCTCAAATCAAGGAGTCAACAAAATTTGAGAACGATCCTAAATAGATAGCACCTTCTTTGAACCTTGAGGGCAAGGTTCCACTTCATGGGGAGGGTATTGTCATGGACCCAAATAATGGCCAGGTCCAAAGTCAATTGGGCCAGCAAAGGAAGAGCCTTCGAGTGAAAAGGAAATGGTGGAAGCTATGCGAGATAGATGAGTATGAGGCAATATAAATAGGACAAGTATCATCATGAGGGGTGGGCATGTATTTTGGAACGTCTCCCTGTCTCTCTCTCTGGACTTCTCATCTTTCTAAACCTCGCTCGTTATTGCTTTTCTGTTATTCTGTTTTGCTTCACTAATATTTCCCTTTGTACTGAACGATAGACGCGTGAATATATCAGTAAACTTTCTAGAATTATCTGTTATCATTGTTATTTGTTGTGGCCATTACATCACGCAATTATCTTCTTTCTCACGTACGTTTTACATGTTCCAACTATTACCAAAAAGTTGATGTATGTTCAACAATTCTGTTATGATAATGCACTACTACAGTAAACATTTTTCACGTGTTTGGTCTTCTAACATTTATTTTGTTGTAAACATCTTTGCAAGACATAATCCTTCAAATAAACACGCTATTTTATAAGGATATAATATTTGAAAAAACATATCTCTTCATTTTTAAAATATTCCAACATTAATAAAGGTAATTTGAGAGAAAAATGACCAAAATTAAAAATGGATTCTGCATTTAAAATCAAGATCAACCATCCAATTAGATCTTAAGGATTAAATGAGCACAATCATGTTCATCCTAAATTAATATCTTAAAGTTTTGTCATTCTAATAACCATATATAATTGATCACTCAGAATTATTCATTCGTTGGTCGGTTCAACATTACTCTTGTTCTGTTTGCAGTGTTGAGCTGCCTCCTCCACGTAGGAATACAACCACCACTCGTGTTTTTCAATTTCTAAGTTTTGTTGTGGTTAACTTGTTGTTTACATTTGCATTTATATTTGAATTTGTATTTATATGTGTAATTATCAAATGAACTGAAATATGTAGAATTAAAATTAGTAATAGCTGAAATATGTAATTTACATTTACAACCACCACTCGTGTTTTTTCAATGTTAAGCTTAATGGATTATTGCAGTTGATGCAAATTTGAATAGGAGAATGAGTTTGTAATCCCTTAGGATGATGACATCATCAATGGTCTTTTTGGTCCTTGTCATTACGAATAAAAATATGCAAATGGAATTTATATTCTTCTTGGAGAACTATGATTGAGCTAGCCAAAGTCTTTGCACTGTCTTGTTGAAGTCGTACTTAACAATTGGGATGCTTCCCATTCCAGAAAAAATTGCAGTGAGTACATTGTTTTTGATGAATTTTAGGATAGCTGCATATAATCCCTATGATATTTCAAATTTAACTTTTCAATGACAACATTTTTTTTGTTTTAAAATTGTAAGATACTATGCATCAATCTTCACTAATCAAACGTGGTAGTTTTTATTAATAACTTAACACCTGGTTATATGTGAAAAATTGAAATATCTAGGAGGTCAAACTCTGAAATATCTAGAATTTCATATGTAACTAATCTAAAGTTGCGGGTTTTATAGATTTGAATCTCAAATTTGACAAGTATATATAGTTTATGGATAGTTATTCGCTATTCAAAGATGCAAAAACAGGAAAGGGATGCATTCATGGAAATTTCCATTTTGCATGTGATTGTGTTGTAGAATTCAGGAAGGACATCCAGTATTCACTGTCAAAAATGGAAGGAGTGTTTTAGTTTTATTAACACATATGCATTACAGTACAAACAAGGGTTGAACTGAATGAGTTAGTTCTTCGTTAATATGATGAATCAAAATTCATATTCCAGTTAGAAAAAATATATCATAGTGCATTGAATAGATTATCTCCCACGTGTTTTAACAATTAAAAATATACGCACCATAGTAGAGGCAAAATTGGAGTCAACGATTTCTAGAGGGTTATTACCTACTAGTTATTACTATATATCAAACTAACGATTTCTGGTTCACATGTAATTTTCGTCCACTTGTTCTGAGAGAATAATTTAGATATTGTAGGTTTTTCATTGTAAATTTTTTCAGGCTCATATCCTTTGGCCAGGTAGACCAAATTATAAGCGACAAAATTGTAATCCACCAACTTCATAAATAAATCAAAGACAAGTTTGTATGGCAACGCTACAAGCAATCTCGAGCTGGCATTAGTCGTATTTGATGACCTATTAATAAATTTTCTCTCCAGCCTTCAAGCATCCTCTACCAAATTATAAGCGACAAAATTGGAACCCACCAAATTCATAAATAAATCGAAGACAAATTTGTATGCCAACGCTACAGGCAATCTCGAACTGACATGGTCGTATTTGACCTATTAATAAATTTGCTCCCCAGCCTTCAAGCATCCTCTTGTTGACCACAGGAAGCTTTCCTTACCATGTCGTGCTTCAAGTTCCTCAATTTGAAGGCATATATATTTAATTAGTTATGCCTTTCGATATTTAAAATTAATAAGCGCGCCAACTACGAGATAGCATAGTCGTATTTCACCTATTATATATTGATTATTAATCTCAATGGGCCAGATCAATGTGTTCACACGTTTACTTTGACCACGAGATTACAATAAAGGAATAATAACGTTCTGGTTCCTTCTCCAAAATATAGGGTTTCTTTTATGTGAAATTATTGATCTATAATATACTTACCCATCTCCTATTTTATAATCAACATCCTCCCTCCTAATAAATAACATTTTTATTTTGTCTAAAAATTTAATGAACATTTTTCATGGAATCCTCTCATCCGTTCCCCCACTCATTCTCTTTCTCAATTATCATCTTCATAAATAAGGATATATTTTCGAAAAATTTACATCCATTATATATTTTATGTGATATGTGTAGTTGTTACTTATAAAAATGATCATAGAGAGTAAGTCACCTAGAGAGTTTCTATTAATTACCATTTTTAAATTTTCACTCCTACATATGATGGTACACATCATTGGAGTCGGAAAAGGGAGAGATGGTGTTGGAAAAAGGAGAGAGACTTTATAAGTAGAGGCAATATTAAGATTTTACAACAGATCTAATGAGGTTATTACTCTTTCTTGATTCTAGAAATATGGTTGAACGTGATCTGTATTTTGGACTGAAGAAAACATTTCAAAGGTCCTATTTATATATAAAACCTCGATTCACAATATAAGTTACCTTTAAAAAATTCCTTGGAGAATACAAGTCACATATAGAGTAATTAATGCTTATTTATCAATATAATTAATGTTTAAATATTAATCTGTCATAAATGTATTAAATAAGTATATGTCCATTGATTCTTAACTTCTCATATCATACATAAATTATTACTGAGAAATTAAAAAGTTATTTAATATACGAAGATTCACAATATATATTCATTAGTATTAATTGTACTATTCATTGCTTATAATCCTTAGAGGCCACTCTTAGAGACTTATAAATAGGGCTTTGTACAAGGTATACAAAATATAGAAAGTGAATAGAATTCCTTTCAAAATTTATCATTATTCTCAAAGTTTCGCTTCTTTAAAGTTTATTTTCTCTTTTGTCTATTTATATTTAATTTACAATATGTTATTAGTATGATTGTTCCACCAAAGGTAAATTTCTCTCAGAATTACCTTAACAATTTCTTCTACTTTTTTTATCATATTTTTATTTAACAACAATCAATCTGATATAATCTGAGACACGCTATGAAATTAAGATTACTCTTTTACCGATTGTTTTAAACATCAGGTTTCAAGGCTAAGATTTGTATTGTTGACATTTGTCATTTTAATATCTTTTACAAGTTTTTATACATTATGGATATTGTTGTTTTAGTCTGAATTCATATATATTAACTAATCTATATTATTCATTTATGTAGATTCATTTTCTAAAATTAATTTTAACTCTTATTATTGTTTTAGATTGGATAATGTCAAATCTTACTAAGTTAGAATTTAAAGCCCTTGACATATCTTGTAAGAATTATATATATGGATATTGGATGCCAAAATCCATTTGGATGGCAAGGGCCTTGGAAATGCAATTTTTCCTGAAAATGTTGCATTTGTTAAGATAATGCAAAAGCAATGATATTCATTTGTCATCGTATTCGCAAAAGGTTAAAAGCTGAATACTTAACGGTAAAAGATCTACTAGAACTATGGAATGCCTTGAAAGAAAGGTTTGATTATCAGAAAACAGTTATATTGCCTAAGGTCCCATATGATTGGATGTATTGCAGCAATGCATAATAATTATGGTAAAGGGCGTAGCTGTGGTTTTGGTCACATCAGAGGATATAAAAATTCTCATGATTGAGTTGGTTATTGTAACATTAATCATAACAACCAAAAGAAAAGAAATAATGATAAAGGGCACAAGAATGATTTCATTACCATAAAAGCTCCTAAAATAAATGTCATAAGTGTGGTATGAAAATGAATTGGCCATGAGCATGTCGTACATTTGCTCACTTGGTAAAACTTTATCAAGCTTCACTCAAAAATAGTGGCAATAATGCCGAAGCAAATATGATGTATCATGATAATAATGTCAAGGCAAAATATGCAACTGAAGATGACGATCTTACATGCCTTGATGGACTGGAAGACATTAATGGTCTTGATGGATTGACGCATTTAGATGGTGGAAGATTTCTTTAATAATAATTACTATTATAACACTTATATTTATGTTTTTAAGTAGCATTAATATTTCATGTCTATCTCGTTAAACTTTCTTATAATGTACTTTTTTTCTTTTTAATGAAGAATATGGATAATTCTCATCATATGGTTGAATATATATCTAGTAGATAATGCTACGATACATATAATTTGAAAAGCTAAAAGTATTTTTCTCATATGATGATGGGAGATGCAAATATAAATAATATAGTATGTAATACAAAAATTATTTAGGGCTCTAGAATAGCCATAATAAAGCTTGTTATAAATGATACATTATTTTCTACTAAGTCTCTAAGAAATATATTAAGCTTCAAATATATCCAATGCAATGAAAATCATATTGAGACTGTTAATGAAGGGAATGATGAATATTTGCATACTATAAATATTACATCTATATAGAAATGCAGCTTAGAAAAATTATTAATATTATCTTCTGGTTTGCACTATACAGCTATTAGTACAATTGAGATAAATGTTATAATAAACCAGAAAGTTGTATATAAAGATATATTTATAGTTTGACATGATCGATTGGGTCATCCTGGATCATCTATAATGAATATAATAGTTGAGCATCTACAAGATGGTCACATGTGTGCTTGCTATCAACTCAAAATCTAGCCTTTTTTTTTATTACTTGCTCAAATAATTCAATTAAGGGCATAATTTCCCGTCCATGCAATCAAGTCTATTCATTTTGATAACGCTGCTTAGTTTTCATCTCAAGCATTTAATGATTATTGCATAGCAACTGGGATAGAGATAGAAAAGTCTGTTGCTAATGCTCACACTCAAAATGGTTTAGCAGAATCTTTGATTAAGTGCCTCCAGTTAATTGCTAGACCAAAGCTTATGCGAAGCAAATTAAATGCCTCAAGTTAATTGCTAGACCAACTGCTAGTGTACCCTTAATGATTAAAAAAACAAAGAAGATAATGCCCCATTTGGTAATGGAAATATTTTTTTTGAGGAAATGGAAATGTAAGTGAAAATAGAAGTGTGTTTTAAAATCTGTTTGGTAGGCGAACCGTAGATGTGGGAAGTGAGGTATAATTTTTAATTAGAATATATATTTTAATGTGGAAATACCAACACTCCCTTTAAACAAAGATGTTATCTTCTACCCACGGGCGTCGTGGTGCAGTGGTCAGCGCGGCTGTCACCACCCCAGGGGTCGAGTGTTCGATCCTTGGGAGCAACGCTCGGGGGTAGAGGTAACCCACCCTTGGTGCAAAGCACCTTACAGGGGTGCGCCACGTGTATTCCTCGCTCCGGATTAGTCGGTTGCCCCGGGTTACCTGGTCCAGTTGAAAGAAGGCCATGGACTCAGGAAAAGGCGCTGGATACCGGGGGGTTCCGAGTGTGGGCCAAATGGCCCACTTGCTTGTTGTTCACCAAAAAAAAAAAAGATGTTATCTTCTCCCTTCCGCTATGAAAAACTAGAGCTAGGCCAAAGCTGGCTCTTTATTGGCTCGGGTCTAAACGAAAATGGTTTATTTTTAAGTTTGACCCTTGAATTGGCAGCTTTGAGCCGGCTCGTGGGCTTGTGGTCCATCTAATTAAAAAAAATCATTTTTTCTTATTTTTTTAATTTAAAGTAGTAAAATTTCTAATTTAAGAGATAAATGATATCATAATTAAATTAAAAGAAATAAAATTAAGATAACAATATATTAATGAACAAAAATTTCAACAATTGGACATGAAAAATGTTTTAAATAGTAATCACATGATTTATAAATAGAACTGGGAGGAAATCTAAATGTTATTGATGTAAGAAATAAAATGATACAATAAAATTTTGTATTCATTCCCCAAATTTTCAACTCGACACTTAGCTTGTTTAATAATAGGCTAGCCATGGGTCATGGATCGGCCTTGGGTCATGGGCATGTTTAACATGTTTTCCCTTTTTTCAAATATATTAAGTTACAAGAATAGATTTTTAATTTAGTCTTTATAAAGTAGTTTGCAATTCAATTTTGTTGTTTCTTTTATTTTGTTTTACGTTTTCCTTAACTGTAAAAACCTTGTTTTGTTCTTCAGTTTCACGTTAATGAATTCTGTTTCCTTTGCAAAAGAAAGAGCATAAAATGCTTCTAGATACTAGAAAGTGAACCACTAAAAAGGGAAATGTATGTAGCGTTTTTTTAATATCCACATGACACATGCCATAACTGAACCTTCCCCTTTCTTTCGGTTGTGAGGCTTGGTGAGTGATGCAAGAGTGACTGGTTTTCACATGATTTTCAAATTATGATCTTTTAACAATAATTAATAGATTTATAATGAAACCTCATGGTTTGATTAAGAATTTGTTAAAAGTGCAGACCCTAAAATTACGGCACTCGTTGATTGTAATAATCTATCTTTACTGTTAATACTATTGTTGGCCTCAGTGAATTATTTTTTTCCGTTGGTGATGGATTGTAAAGCTGGAACGCTTCAATGTTTATCCAACTCCTTCTAACTTCCCCAGAACTGTTATGTTTTCTTTGTCAGGTCACAATGAAATAAAATGGTACATTCCATTATTAGAAATAAAAGAGAAGGACTTTGCATTTGATCCTGATTCATAATGAGTCCTCGAATAAGGTTTGTAGGGTGGAAAGGAATTGGAAATGAAAGAAAAAACAATTTCACTTTTTAGCCTCTAATTGGCTCATTGAAAAAAGCTGCCCAGTTTCACTTTTTGAAGAGAAACTATCTCCAATGATATAATGGGCTCATTTGTAACCATGTTTGTGAAAGTCAAACACACGTTCAACATCTTTTTTCAGAAAATAAGATAATCTTCTCCACATATTTACCTCGACTTGTGTAAATGTACTTCTCTATTACGTTTTCAAACGGGCACAATTGTAACACCTCCTATTTTCCCCCCATATTTACTTATTTGATTATTTATGAACAACTCTTGGGCCTTGAATAACTCAATTTGGCATTTTTAGTGAACTTGAAAAATTTTCTTTTTCTTAAAAACGCTGTTACTGTTCACTGGCCCATTTTCCATATTTCTGGTCCAACTTTGAAAAATCATAATTAATTCTAGAAAATCCGAAACTGAGTGATTCCAATTTCTAAAATTTTCTTATTAAGTGAACTATAGGGGAAAATACTCATTGGTTCCAATTCTTACCCAATTGATACATTTTATTCAAAAACCGTGGCTATGTTCAAGTGGTCGCTGTCACATTTTCCAGTTTTTCCCTTAACTTTGAAAAATCATATCTCCTAATGTACACATCCAAAATTTCCAAACTTTATATCATTTTAAATCTCAGGATGTGTAGTTTCTGACTGGAAAATTTCAATCCATTTGAAGCTCGTTTGCTATTTTAAATTACCACTGGAAGCAGATTCATTTTTCAGGGCCTTTGGAACCCTTCAACTTTGAAAACCAATTTTTCTTTTGTTACCAAAACCTCTTTTTGGTTCATGATCATAACTCTAACATGCATGATTAGTTTCTTATTCTTCTTTAGCCTTCTTAGCTCATGATCATGCATGCATCATCCCATGTTTATATGTTCTTCATGTTGTAGTTAGGTTACAACCCTAACAACTTCAAAGAAAAATAGCATCTTGCATATTTATACAAAACAAGCAAGCATATACATCATCATCTTCAAGAATCAATAACCTTTTCCTTACCCTTATTTGTACTTGCACCTACATGGTTAGTTGTATAATGAGATTTTGAAATCCCAATAGCAAAACTAGCTAAACAAAAGCATTGTGAATGTGCATTTAACAACTTTAAAACAAGTATATGAGCATATAACATATGATATGTGCAAAATTTATATGCATATGGCCATAGCAATCAAGATCACATTACATACTCATACTATACTTCATTTATCACAAAAATCATGCACCTTTCACAACCAAAGTTCACAAAACATAAGTTTAGTTTAGTAGTCTTGCTACCTTTACTAAGCTTTTCCCTTTTCTTTGAACTTTAAGTTCTCTTGGTGACTTTTCCCAATGGTGTTCTTGAAGATCTTAAAACCCTAAAAACCATGGCATAAGATCCATGTAAATATCCAACCAACAAGTTGACATAAATCTTATAAAAACGCATAGAACCTTTTGTAGGTTTTTCAAGAGTCCTACAAGTTCAAGTCTTGATTTTTATGGTTCTTTAAACTTCTAAAATCCATCTCTTGGATTTACCCTACACAAAACATCATTTTAAAGCCAATGGAAACATTAGAATCATCAAAATCCAACTCCTTCTATTTTTCACAGATTTTCTAAATAAACAGAAAAAGAAGGGTTCTTGGATTTTCCAACTTTTGCTTATGAATACTTGTGTATTCTTGCTTCCAAATCATGATTCCAGTACCAAAATACTCAAACACATTTTCCCTTTTCAAGACTTCAAATGGATAGCATCTCCCCATAAACTCATGGTTCAACAACTCCCAACAACAACCAAAACAACAACAAACATCAAACACTCTTTACTACTTTGAAGAAGGGTTTGCAACCTTTTGTTTCTTTAAAAACCTCTTATTTTTTCATTTCCACCTTTTGAAATCCTTGCCTCTCATCTTCAAAGAGAGAGACTTCTTCAAGAAATCAAACCATTAGAAAGGTGAAAGATGTTGCAAGACTCAAGAAATGAGGGTGCTTGGGCTTTACCTTGTGTGCGAGCTCTTTCTTCTCCCTTGAGAGAGCAAAAATGGTGTCTTGGGAGCTTGAGAGAAGAGAGAAAAATTCAGACCATAGAGAGAGGGAAGGTGGACGGTTTTTGGGAGGAGAGAGGGTGGAAATGACTAATTAAAAGCCTCTTGAATTAATGGATGGATATGATTAAAACTTGGTCCCCAAGTTCGTGTCTTGAATGGAGAGGATCATGCCACTTGTCAAGCTATTGTGGTGAGTCAAAAAGGTGTCATAATTACTCTCAACTACCACATTAATGACTTAGTTGGGCTGACTAGATCCATCATGTCCAATTATTTGATCCGGTGGCACGCATTTCCGTAAAGTACCCGTTATGTGGGTAACTACCTTTTTACTTTTCCGAAGGCTTTATATCTCATGTGGCACTATTCCCTAGGCTTCCTTGCCTAGGTGGCATTATGTCCTGGCCCATAGCATCTCTGGGTTTCCCTCGTAACTCGTCGAGATTCCTCGATTTGCGTGCAACACCGTAAAATGGGCTTTCGACGGCCAATTTGACTTAAGGACATGGAGAAATTCTATATTTTTCCCTGGTAATCAATCCCTTTTCCGTTCCTCAAAATTCTTCCCGGATTTTCCGTAATTAATTTCTAAGAAAATACTTTTTCGGGCTTTTGAGGCACTGTTGTTCTCCGTACAACGAAACTGCCCGCACCGAATACCAGGTAATAATTTTATTAATTACTTTATGACCCAACTAAACTTTTCTCAGTTTGGGTCTTTGGCATTTGAGAACTCCTGCTACCTCAAATAATTATTTCTCAGTCTTTTAGTCCTCTAAAAATCCTTAATTACAAAAAATGTCATTACTCTTTATACTTTCCACATATTTACCAAAATGCCACTAGCATCCTTATCTTTCTCATATTTACTAAAATGTCATCACTTTTTCTAGTTTTTCTGAATTCCAACCTTACCCTTGGTTGACTTTGATATTTTTTGTCAACTTTGACTTTGGGTTGACTTTGACTTTTTTTGGCAACTTTGACTTTTTAGTTGACTTTTGACCGAATTACCAAAATATCCTTATTATTTGATGACATTTCATGTCCTCGGCCTTTTTAATCATAATGACCATTTTACTCTTGCCATGTAGGCCAAATGACCATTTTGCCCTTGGGTCATTTTTACTTGAAATTCTCAAGGCTAGGGACTTAGTCGATTATCCTCTTTCTTATTTATAGGTATTTTTCTTTCTATTTTTTTATTTACAGGGCTCAAATCATTTCGTAAATCATCGGTTTGGCCTTTATTTCTGTATACGAAATTTGGGATATTACAACAATAATATTATAAACGGACAACTGTTCCAAAAAAAATTTTATTTAAAAGAGAACATGAAGTGAAAAGGAGGAATGAAATTAAATGAATGTTTGGAAACGATGTTTTATGTGGTTAAAATGGAACAGAACAATATAATTTTGGTTTGGATGGTCGTATAAATTAAAGCAAAGTTTAATCTGCAACAGCATGATCATATCAGTAAATATGATAGCCCAGGAAAACAAGAAAAGGAATCAGAGGTATATGACCAATGCTGTTACAAAAGTTTTTGAAGCGATCGTGCTTATTTCCTCTTGAATCTTGACACTTACTGCTGTGATCTGAAGAGGCCGCCGAACTACCAAAGAACCAAAACATGTACCCTCTTTTGCATTGGCTTTTATGTTGATGCTAATATTTTAAGTCTTAGATTTACTATTATATACATGTGTGTGTGTGTGTGTGTTATTACTTACCTTGTTTCAAGCAAAATTCCGCAATGTAAGGCATAGTTATGCCTTTTGATATTTGGAATTCATAACCATGGCGACAAGAGTTATTGTTAATTAATTTAATACTATTTATAATGTTTAATATAAGAGTTATTATTAATTAATTTCAAAAAAAGAAGAAAATGAAATAAGGGGTTGATTATAATAAATATCACATAATAATCTCTTAAATACTTTTTTATGATAGAAAATTATATATCATTTTATAAGTTAAACAATTAATTTAGAATAAAATAATAAACCTCAAAATGAAATGAATTCACGTAACAAAAACTTTATCCTTGATCGTCTAGCGTGAGTGGGGTAGACATGGGAAAAGGAGGAGAACGAACACAAAACAAACCAATAGAATTCAAGCACAAGAATTATGGTTTTCTAGGGCTTACGATAAAACAAAATCATTATCCAAGGGACATGATTTAGCAACTTTTTTTAATGGTTTGCAAAGGTAAAGTGAAAGCTTGAGAGTAGAATCCTCCACAAAAAAAAAAAAAAAAGCTTAATCAATTTCTGTTATGTTATGGGACATGGGTAATGGAAGATGATTGTGCTTTCTTTGCATAAAATATCATTGTGATTTTTATTGCACCTCTCTCGTTGTATGTCTTCTTTAATTTACGTATGACTCTGCACATAGTGTTGAGTGGCACAACAAATAGCTGAATAATACTTTCTCCTCAACCAGTGTTTTCGGCTGTCTTACACTGCATGTACACCATACTCTTATGGAATAAATACTACAATAGAAATTGGGCTAATGAATTGTACGCATTTTACTTTTTGCGCTTTTTTTTCCGTTTATCAGCATGGTACTACAGTACTACTATTGGGGCATACTTCAAATCAAATTGATTAATTGTACTTTCTTGAATAAATACTGAAACTTTTTAAAGAGATTCTTTGGTTTGAAATAGAAACAGAAAACCTATCTCCACCGATATCATCAAGTCAGAAACGGCTCTACCAACTGTTACAAAGATGGTATTTTTCTTTTTATTTACAAGAGAACTTAAAGAGAAAAAGAGGAATGGAATGAAATGAATGTTTGAAAATTCTGTTTTATGTTGTTCAAATGGAATAGAATAACGAATTTTCTTTTGGATGGTCGTAATAAAGCAAAAACAGAAAAGGGCAATTTGGATATTTTGATCACTATTTTTCAGATGAGCCATCTTGCATTTGTTCCTGCTCATTGTGGTCAATCCAAAAGCCGCTCATAATGATTCATGAATCATTTGTCACCTATTCTTCTCCACTTACCTCTGTGTCTTGGATGAGCTTTATTTCACACACATTCCAAAAAGAAAGTGTCTAAGTCCTCTCGCGGGAAACTTGACCACATCACATCATCAACCTGTGGCTAGGTGGTGAGTTGCTTCAAGTCACCACTGTGAAATCATTGCACCTCTCTCGTTGTATATTTTCTTACGTATCACTCTCCACCCATATCCCTTCATTGTAAATTTTCCACCTACACGGTACATATAAAGATTGACGTGAAGGGAGTTGTTATTAGGACCTCTTGGGGGTAACGTCCTCTTTCTTTATCTCAAATAGTGACTAAAATATAATATTAGTCATGGTTGACTCACATTTGACAAATCAAATCAGTTAAAATACCATAACTATGTAAATTTTTCCTTTTCAAACCCAACGGATAACAACATATATTAATAAATAGTTTGTGGGTCCACAATATAGTATCCTTAAAATTAAAATGATGAAAAATTTAAATCAGAGTTTTGCACAATGAGCCCTATAGATGGTTATATACATCAATCAGCACATAAATAAACAAAGGCTTTACAGAGATATATCAAGATATCTAAGCCTCTGTATTTCTCCCCGACGTACCAGCACCAATACTATTCCCTGAAAAATGTTAAACCACAGAGTGAGACATACGTCTCCGTAACCAACAGTTCCATCTCATTGGGCATACGAGTAAGTGCCCATGAGGTGTCATGTGGGATAATTATTTTATAATAAAAATAACATGAGGTCACTTATTCAACATAAATATTTATCAATTATGACATCATAATCTCATGCTTATCTCATCATATAATTGCATAAAATTCAATGCATAAGATTCATTTATCTGATATTCCTTATTCCTCCCCAGCCTTATTTCCTCTGACTGAACACATGGGTCAGTACTATCCCATGCAACTGGTAGTACACATTTTGAGCTTTCCGATCAAGTGATGTGGACCGGCCAAAATCCACAGAGCACAAGAAACGGACCATGGGTTCCCCCTTTACAAAAATAGTGGGGTGTCATTGCCCTGTTAAACATAATTGGGCCAAAAGGACTAACCAGTGTACACCTGGTAGCCTACCACCTTATTTCCTCTTTTTGTACAATAAAATCACCCCCTTATTACCTCTGAAAGAATCTCCCATCAAAACAACATCCACCACTCCCTTTTATATCATAATATATTTGTTATGTATTATGAGCAATTTTACAAATTCTCAAGGCAAATGTAAAATAATGTCATCAATAAATAAATTACCTTTTCTTTATAAAAATAGATCCCATGAGACAATTTCACTAACAACATAATTTTTATTATGCAAATCAAACATCAATAACATTTTTCACAATTATTTAAAATCACTCACAAACATGTTACATGTAACACCTCCTATTTTCCCCCTATATTTACTTATTTGATCACTTATGAACCACTCTTGGGCCTTGGATAACTCAATTTGGCCTTTTTAGTGAACT
>JANTPZ010143605.1:0-10849 GCA_025593235.1 Vachellia pachyceras | reverse complement strand
GCATTGAATGTTTCCATCCAATTATAAGAGATCTAAATGTTTAATTCCTGTGACCCTTATCTCATACAAAAAAAATATGTGGCATTTTTATCTCCAAAAGGATGGATATTTTTTTATGAAAACCTGATTTAATGAATCCTGATGTTTCCATTCAATTATAAGAGAGCTAAACGTTTAAATCCTGTGACCCTAATCTCGTACCAAAAAAAGATCTGGCATTTTTATGTCCAAAAGGATGAATTTTTTTTTGGAAACTTGATTTATGGAATCCAAAATAAAATCTCAGTCACAGTGGATGATTCCATTGAATTCAAAGAGATTTAAACGTTTAATTCCTGTAACCCTAATCTAGTTTATAAATATGATGTGGCCTTTTTATCTCCAAATGGATGAATATTTTTTTAAGAAAACCTGAGTTATGTAATCCTAAATAAAAACTGAGTCACCGTGGATGTTTCCATTCAATTACAAGAGAGCTAAACGTTGAATTCATGAAACACTAATCTCGTAACAAAAAAGATATGGCATTTTTATCTCCAAAAGGATGAATATTTTTTAAGAAAGCATTGTTTATGTAATCCTAAATAAGAACTGAGTCGCATTGAATGTTTCCATCTAATTATAAGAGATCTAAACGTTTAATTCCTGTGACCCTTATCTCATACAAAAAAAATATGTGGCATTTTTATCTCCAAAAGGATGGATATTTTTTTATGAAAACCTGATTTAATGAATCCTGATGTTTCCATTCAATTATAAGAGAGCTAAACGTTTAAATCCTGTGACCCTAATCTCGTACCAAAAAAAGATCTGGCATTTTTATGTCCAAAAGGATGAATTTTTTTTTTTGGAAACTTGATTTATGGAATCCAAAATAAAATCTCAGTCACAGTGGATGATTCCATTGAATTCAAAGAGATTTAAACGTTTAATTCCTGTAACCCTAATCTAGTTTATAAAAATGATGTGGCCTTTTTATCTCCAAATGGATGAATATTTTTTTAAGAAAACCTGAGTTATGTAATCCTAAATAAAAACTGAGTCACCATGGATTTTTCCATTCAATTACAAGAGAGCTAAACGTTGAATTCATGTAACACTAATCTCGTAACAAAAAAGATATGGCATTTTTATCTCCAAAAGGATGAATATTTTTTTAAGAAAGCATTGTTTATGTAATCCTAAATAAGAACTGAGTCGCATTGAATGTTTCCATCCAATTATAAGAGATCTAAACGTTTAATTCCTGTGACCCTTATCTCATACAAAAAAATATGTGGCATTTTTATCTCCATAGGGATGAATATTTTTTTAAGTAAACTTGATTTATATAATCCAAAGTACATACTAAGTCACAGTGGATGTTTCCATTCAATTACAAGAGAGGTAAACGTTGAATCCCTGTAACCCTAATCTCTTAACAAAAAAGATATGGCATTTTTATCTCCAAAAGGATAAATATTTTTTTAAGAAAACCTGATTTATGCAATCCTAAATAAAAACTAAGTCGCAGTCGATTTTTCCATCCAATTATAAGAGAGCTACATGTTTAATTCCGGTTAACCTAACTTCGTACCAAAAAAAGATGTGGCATTTTTATCTCCAAAAGGATGAATATTTTTTTAAGCAAACTTGATTTATGTAATCCAAAATAAAAACTGAGTCACAGTGGATGTTTGCAATCAATTGAAAGAGATTTAAACGTTTAATTTCAGTAACCCTAATCTAGTTTATAAAAATGATGTGGCATTTTTATCTCCAAAAGGATGAATATTATTTTCAGAAAACTTGAATTATGTAAAGCTAAATAAGAACTGAGTCACAGTGGATGTTTCAAATCAATTATAAGAGAGCTAAACGTTTAATTCAAGTAATCCTAATCGCATAGCAAAAAAAGATATGGCATTTTTATCTCCATAAGGATGAATATTTTTTTAAGAAAACCTGAATTATGTAATCCTAAATAAAAACTGAGTCACAGTGGATGTTTCCAATCAATTATAAGAGAGCTAAACGTTTATTTCATGTAACCCTAATCTCGTAGCAAAAAAAAATTGGTAATTTTTATCTCCAAATGGATGAATATTTTTTTAAGAAAACTAGATTTATGTAATCCAAAATAAAAACTGAGTCACAGTGGATGTTTTCATTCAATTACAAGAGAGATAAACGTTGAATTCCTTTAACACTAATCTCGTAAAAAAAAAAGATATCGCATTTTTATCTCCAAAAGGATGAATATTTTTTTAAGAAAACCTGATTTATGTAATCCTAAATAAAAATTGACTCGACATGGATGTTTCCATTCAATTATAAGAGAGCTAAACATTTAAATCCTGTGACCCTAATCTCGTACCAAAAAAAGGTCTGGCATTTTTATCTCCAAAAGGTTGAATATTTTTTTAAGAAAACTTGATTTATGTAATCCTAAATAAAAATTGAGATACAGTGGATGTTTCCATTCAATTATAGAAAAGCTAAACGTTTAATTCATGTGACCCTAATCTCGTAGTAAAAAAATATGTGGCATTTTTTATCTACAAAAGGATGAATATTTTTTTAAGAAAACATTATTAATGTGATGTAAAATAAAAACTGAGTCACAGTGGATGTTTCGATTCAATTCAAAGAGATTTAAACGTTTAATTTCAGTAACCCTAATCTAGTTTATAAAAATGATGTGGCATTTTTATCTCCAAAAGGATGAATATTATTTTCGTAAAACCTGAATTATGTAAAGCTAAATAAGAACTGAGTCACAGTGGATGTTTCAAATCAATTATAAGAGAGCTAAATGTTTAATTCAGGTAACCCTAATCCCGTAGCAAAAAAAGATGTGGCATTTTTATCTCCAAAAGGATGAATATTTTTTTAAGAAAACCTGAATTATGTAATCCTAAATAAAAACTGAGTCACAGTGGATGTTTCCATTCAATTATAAGAGAGCTAAACGTTTATTTAATGTAACCCTAATCTCGTAGCAAAAAAACATTGGTAATTTTTATCTCCAAAAAGATGAATATTTTTTTTAAGAAAGCTAGATTTATGTAATCCAAAATAAAAACTGAGTCACAGTGGATGTTTCCATTCAAATACATGAGAGCTAAACGTTGAATTCCTGTAACACTAATCTCGTAACAAAAAAAGAAATGGCATTTTATATCCAAAAGGAAGAATTTTTTTTAAGAAAACCTGATTTATGTAATCCTCAATAAAAACTGAGTCGCATTGGAGTTTCCATCCAATTATAAGCGACCTAAATGTTTAATTCCTGTGACCCTAATCTCGTACCAAAAAAGATGTGGCATTTTTATCTCCAAAAGGATGAATATTTTTTTTAAGCAAACTTGATTTATGTAATCCAAAATAAAAACTGAGTCACAGTGGATGTTTCCATTAAATTAAAAGAGAGCTAAACGTTGAATTCCCGTAGCACTAATCTCGTAACAAAAAAAGATATGGCATTTTTATCTCCAAAAGGATGAATATTTTTTTTTGAAAACCTAATTTAATGAATCCTAAATAAAAATTGAGTCGACGTGGATGTTTCCATTCAATTATAAGAGAGCTAAACGTTTAAATCCTGTGGCCCTAATCTCGTACCAAAAAAAGATCTGGTATTTTTATGTCCAGAAGGATGAATTTTTTTTTGGAAACTTGATTTATGGAATCCAAAATAAAATCTCAGTCACAGTGAATGTTTCCATTGAATTCAAAGAGATTTAAACGTTTAATTCTTGCAACCCTAATCTAGTTTATAAAAATGATATGGCCTTTTTATCTCCAAATGGATGAATATTTTTTTAAGAAAACCTGAATTATGTAATCCTAAATAAAAACTGAGTCACAGTGGATGTTTCCATTCAATTACAAGAGAGCTAAATGTTGAATTCATGTAACACTAATCTCGTAACAAAAAAAGATATGTCATTTTTATCTCCAAAAGGATGAATATTTTTTAAGAAACCATGATTTATGTAATCCTAAATATGAACTGAGTCACATTGAGTGTTTCCATCCAATTGTAAGAGATCAAAACGTTTAATTACTGTGACCCTTATCTCATACAAAAAAAATATGTGGCTTTTTTATCTCCAAAAGAATGAATATTTTTTTATGAAAACCAGATTTAATGAATCCTAAATAAAAATTGAGTCGACGTGGATGTTTCCATTCAATTATAAGAGAGCTAAACGTTTAAATCCTGTGACCCTAATCTCGTACCAAAAAAAGGTCTGGCATTTTTATCTCCAAAAGGTTGAATATTTGTTTAAGTAAACTTGATTTATGTAATCCTAAATAAAAACTGAGACACAGTGGATGTTTCCATTCAATTAAAAGAAAGCTAAACGTTTAATTCATGTAACCCTAATCTCGTAGTAAAAAAAGATGTGGCATTTTTATCTACAAAAGGATAAATATTTTTTTAAGAAAACATTATTTATGTAATCCTAATCTAGTTTATAAATACTTAGTCACAGTGGATGTTTCTATTGAATTCAAAGAGATTTAAACGTTTAATTTCAGTAACCCTAATCTAGTTTATAAAAATGATGGGGCATTTTTATCTCCAAAAGGATGAATATTATTTTTGTAAAACCTGAATTATGTAAAGCTAAATAAGAACTGAGTCACAGTGGATGTTTCAAATCAATTATAAGAGAGCTGAATGTTTAATTCAGGTAACCCTAATCCCGTAGCAAAAAAAGATGTGGCATTTTTATCTCCAAAAGGATGAATATTTTTTTAAGAAAACCTGAATTATGTAATCCTAAATAAAAACTGAGTCACAGTGGATGTTTCCATTCAATTATAAGAGAGCTAAACGTTTATTTAATGTAACCCTAATCTCGTAGCAAAAAAACATTGGTAATTTTTATCTCCAAAAGGATGAATATTTTTTTTAAGATAGCTAGATTTATGTAATCCAAAATAAAAACTGAGTCTCAGTCGATGTTTCCATCCAATTATAAGAGAGCTAAATCTTTAATTCATGTAACCCTAACGTCGTAGCAAAAAAAGATTGGCAAAAGGATGAATATTTTTTTAAGAAAACCTTATTTATGTAATCCAAAATAAAAACTGAGTCACAGTGGATGTTTTCAATAATTTAAAGAGATTTAAACTTTTAATTCCAGTAACCCTAATCTAGTTTGTAAAAAATGATATGACATTTTCATCTCTAAAAGGATGAATATATTTTTTAGAAAACATTATTTATGAAATCTAAAATAAAAACTGAGTCACAGTGGATGTTTCCATTGAATTCAAAAAGATTTAAACGTTTAATTTGAGTAACCCTAATCTAGTTTTTAAAAATGATGTGGTAATTTTATATCCAAAGGGATGAATATTATTTTCAGGAAACTTGAATTATGGCAAGTTAAATACGAACCGAGTCACAGTGGATGTTTCAATTCAATTATAAGAGAGCTAAACGTTTAATTTAAGTAACCCTAATCTCGTAGTAAAAAAAGATATGTCATTTTTATCTCCAAAAGGATAATATTTTTTGAAGCAAACTTGATTTATGTAATCCAAAATACAAACTGAGTCCCAGAGGATGTTTCCATTCAATTAAAAGAGAGGTAAACGTTGAATTCTTGTAACACTAATCTCGTAACAAAAAATGATATGGCATTTTTATCTCCAAAAGGATCGATATTTTTTTTAAGATAACCCGATTTATGTAATCCTAAATAAAAACTGAGTCGCAGTCGATGTTCCCATCCAATTATAAGAGAGCTAAATGTTTAATTCCTGTGACCCTAACCTCGTACCAAAAAAAGATGTGGCATTTTTATCTCCAAAAGAATGAATATTTTTTAAGCAAACTTGATTTATGTAATCCAAAATAAAAAATGAGTCACAGCGGATGTTTCCATTCAATTCAAAGAGATTTAAACATTTAATTCCAGTAACCCTAATCTAGTTTATAAAAAGGATGTGGCAATTTTATCTCCAAAAGGTTGAATATTTTTTAAGAAAACCTAAATTATGTAATCCTAAATAAAAACTGAGTCACAGTGGATGTTTCCATGCAATTATAAGAGAGCTAAATGTTTAATTCCGGTAACCCTAATCTCGTACCAACAAAAAAGATGTGGCATTTTTAACTCCAAAAGGTTGAATATTTTTTTAAGCAAACTTGATTTATGTAAACCAAAATAAAGGATGAGTCACAGTGGATGTTTCCATTCAATTATAAGAGAGCTAAACGTTTAATTCCTCTAACCATTATCTAGTTTCATAAAAAGATATGGCATTTTTATCTACAAAAGGATGAATATTTTTTTAAGAAAACTTGATTTATGCTATCCTAAATAAAAATTGAGCTGCAGATGATGTTTCCATCCAATTATAAGAGAGCTACACGTTTAATTCCTATGACCCTAACCGCCTACCAAAAAAAGATGTGGCATTTTTATCTCCAAAAGGATGAATATTTTTTAAGCAAACTTTATTTATGTAATCCAAAATAAAAATTGAGTCGCAGTGGTGTTTCCATTCAATTAAAAGAGAGTTAAACGTTGAATTCCTGTAACATTAATCTCGTAACAAAAAAAGATATCGCATTTTTATCTCCAAAAGGATGAATATTTTTTTAAGATAACCTGGATTATGCAATCCTAAATAAGAAACTGAGCCATAGTGGATGTTTCCATTCAATTACAAGAGAGCTAAACGTTGAATTCCTGTAACCCTAATCTCGTAAGAAAAAAGATATGGCATTTTTATCTCCAAAAGGATGAATATTTTTTTAAGAAAACCTGATTTATGAATCCTAAATAAAAACTGAGTCACAATCGATATTTCAATCCAATTATATGAGAGCTAAACCTTTAATTCCTGTGACCCTAACCTCGTACCAAAAAAAGATGTGGCATTTTTATCTCCAAAACGATGAATATTTTTTTAAGCAAACTTGATTTATGTAATCCAAAATACAAACTGAGACAAAGTGGATGTCTCCATTCAATTACAAGAGAGTTCAACATTGAATTCCTGTAACACTAATGTCGTAACCAAAAAAGATATGGTATTTTTATCTCCAAAAGGATGAATATTTTTTTAAGATAACATGAATTATGCAATCCTAAATAAGAAACTGAGTCACAGTGGATGTTTCGATTCAATTACAAGAGACCTAAATGTTGAATTCCTGTGACCCTAATCTCGTAACAAAAAAAGATATGGCATTTTTATCTCCAAAAGGTTGAATATTTATTTAAGAAAACCTGATTTATGCAATCCTAAATAAAAACTGAGTCGTAGTCGATGTTTCCATCCAATTATAAGAGAGCTAAACGTTTATTTCCTGTGACCCTAACCTCGTACCGAAAAAAGATATGGAATTTTTATCTCCAAAAGGATGAATATTTTTTTAAGACAACCTGAATTATGCAATCCTGAATAAGAAAATGAGTCACAGTGGATGTTTCCATCCAATTACAAGAGAGCTAAACGTTGAATCGCTGTCACCCTAATCTCGTAACAAAAAAAGATAAGGCATTTTTATCTCCAAAACAATGAAAAATTTTTTAAGAAAACTTGTTTTATGTATCCTAACTAAAAATTGAGTCCCAATCGATGTTTCCATCCAATTATAAGAGAGGTAAACGTTTAATACCTGTGACCCTAACCTTATACCAAAAAAAGATGTGGTATTTGTATCTCCAAAAGGATGAATATTTTTTTAAGCAAACTTGACTTATGTTATCCAAAATAAAAATTGAGTCACAGTGGATGTTTCCATTCAATTACAAGAGAGTTATACGTTGAATTCCTGTAACACTAATCTCGTAACAAAAAAAATATGACATTTTTATCTCCAAAGGGATGAATATTTTTTAAGAAAACCTCAATTATGCAATCCTCAATAAGAAACTGAGTCACAGTGGATGTTTCCATCCAATTACAAGAGAGCTAAACGTTGAATTTCTGTCACCCTAATCTCGTAACAAAAAAGGATATGGCATTTTTATCTCCAAAAGAATGAATATTTTTTTAAGAAAACCTGTTTTATGAATCCTAAATAAAAATTAAGTCCCAATCGATGTTTCCATCCAATTATAAGAGAGGTAATTTTTTAATTCCTGTGACCCTAACCTTGTACCAAAAAAAGATGTGGTATTTGTATCTCCAAAAGGATGAATATTTTTTTAAGCAAACTTGACTTATGTTATCCAAAATAAAAATTGAGTCACAGTGGATGTTTCCATTCAATTACAAGAGAGTTATACGTTGAATTCCTGTAACACTAATCTCGTAACAAAAAAAATATGGCATTTTTATCTCCAAAGGGATGAATATTTTTTAAGAAAACCTCAATTATGCAATCCTCAATAAGAAACTGAGTCACAGTGGATGTTTCCATCCAATTACAAGAGAGCTAAACGTTGAATTTCTGTCACCCTAATCTCGTAACAAAAAAGGATGTGGCATTTTTATCTCCAAAAGAATGAATATTTTTTAAGAAAACCTGTTTTATGAATCCTAAATAAAAATTAAGTCCCAATCGATGTTTCCATCCAATTATAAGAGAGGTAATTTTTTATTTCCTGTGACCCTAACCTTGTACCAAAAAAAGATGTGGTATTTGTATCTCCAAAAGGATGAATATTTTTTTAAGCAAACTTGACTTATGTTATCGAAAAGAAAAATTGAGTCACAGTGGATGTTTCCATTCAATTACAAGAGAGTTATACGTTGAATTCCTGTAACATTAATCTCGTAACAAAAAAAGATATGGCATTTTTATCTCCAAAAGGATGAATATTTTTTAAGACAACCTGAATTATGCAATCCTGAATAAGAAACTGAGTCACAGTGGATGTTTCCATCCAATTACAAGGAGCTAAACGTTGAATCGCTGTCACCCTAATCTCGTAACAAAAAAGGATAAGGCATTTTTATCTCCAAAACAATGAAATTTTTTTTAAGAAAACCTGTTTTATGTATCCTAACTAAAAATTGAGTTCCAATCGATGTTTCCATCCAATTATAAGAGAGGTAAACGTTTAATACCTGTGACCCTAACCTTGTACCAAAAAAAGATGTGGTATTTGTATCTCCAAAAGGATGAATATTTTTTTAAGCAAACTTGACTTATGTTATCCAAAATAAAAATTGAGTCACAGTGGATGTTTCCATTCAATTACAAGAGAGTTATACGTTGAATTCCTGTAACACTAATCTGGTAACAAAAAAAAACATATGGCATTTTTATCTCCAAAATGATGAATATTTTTTTAAGACAACCTGAATTATGCAATCCTAAATAAGAAACTTAGTCACAGTGGATGTTTCCACCCAATTACAAGAGAGCTAAACGTTTAATTCCTGTGACCCTAACCTCGTACCAAAAAAGGATATAGCATTTTTATCTCCAAAAGGATGGATATTTTTTTAAGATAACCCGATTTATGTAATCCTAAATAAAAACTAAGTCACAGTCGATGTTCCCATCCAATTATAAGAGAGCTAAAAGTTTAATTCCTGTGACCCTAACCTCGTACCAAAAAAAGATGTTGCATTTTTATCTCCAAAAGGATGAATATTTTTTTAAGATAACCCGATTTATGTAATCCTAAATAAAAACTAAGTCACAGTCGATGTTCCTATCCAATTATAAGAGAGCTAAAAGTTTAATTCCTGTGACCCTAACCTCGTACCAAAAAAGGATATAGCATTTTTATCTCCAAAAGGATGGATATTTTTTTAAGATAACCCGATTTATGTAATCCTAAATAAAAACTAAGTCACAGTCGATGTTCCTATCCAATTATAAGAGAGCTAAAAGTTTAATTCCTGTGACCCTAACCTCGTACCAAAAAAGGATATAGCATTTTTATCTCCAAAAGGATGGATATTTTTTTAAGATAACCCGATTTATGTAATCCTAAATAAAAACTAAGTCACAGTCGATGTTCCTATCCAATTATAAGAGAGCTAAACGTTTAATTCCTGTGACCCTAACCTCGTACCAAAAAAAGATGTTGCATTTTTATCTCCAAAAGGATGGATATTTTTTAAGCTAACCCGATTTATGTAATCCAAAATACAAACTGAGACACAGTGGATGTCTCCATTCAATTACAAGAGAGTTGAACGTTGAATTCCTGTAACACTAATGTCGTAACCAAAAGAGATATGGTATTTTATCTCCAAAAGGATGAATATTTTTTTAAGATAACATGAATTATGCAATCCTAAATAAGAAACTGAGTCACAGTGGATGTTTTGATTTAATTACAAGAGAGCTAAACGTTGAATTCCTGTGACCCTAATCTCGTAACAAAAAAAGATATGGCATTTTTATCTCAAAAAGGTTGAATATTTATTTAAGAAAACCTGATTTATGCAATCCTAAATAAAAACTGAGTCGCAGTCGATGTTTCCATCCAATTATAAGAGAGCTAAACGTTTAATTCCTGTGACCCTAACCTCGTACCAAAAAAAGATATGGCATTTTTATCTCCAAAAGGATGAATATTTTTTAAGATAACCTGAATTATGCAATCCTAAATAAGAAACTGAGTCACAGTGGATGTTTCCATTCAACTACAAGAGTGCTAAACGTTGAATTCCTGTCACCCTAATCTCGTAACAAAAAAAGATATGGCATTTTTATCTCCAAAAGAATGAATATTTTTTTAAGAAACCCTGTTTTATGAATCCTAAATAAAAATTAAGTCCCAATTGATGTTTCCATCCAATTATAAGAGAGGTAATTGTTTAATTCCTGTGACCCTAACCTTGTACCAAAAAAAGATGTGGTATTTGTATCTCCAAACGGATGAATATTTTTTTAAGCAAACTTGACTTATGTTATCCAAAATAAAAATTG
>JANTPZ010143604.1:0-24099 GCA_025593235.1 Vachellia pachyceras | reverse complement strand
TATTAGGCCCCTGATGCTGATCATATTACTGTGTAGTTATATTTATTTGATGATTGATTTTCTCCATGGGTTTTATATGGAAAGATGTAATGACAAACGCTGGTTCATGCTTTAATTATTTATGCATATTAGTTCAATCAAAGGTGTATTTTACTTATATGGGCTGCCCATTACCCGTTAAAACCCGCCCATATATTCCTTAGCCCGTTTAAGAATTTATAAACGGGTTGAGGCACGGGTAAGCCCGTACCCATGCCCGTGTAACTTTAACGGGCGGGCTACGGGCTAGGGCACGGGCTGCCCAGCCCGCCCGTTGCTCACCCCTAGTTTCACATATGGAACTAAACATGTATCATTATCTAATTAATTCTTCAATAGGGGATTTTTCCCAATTTCCCATGAATTTTTATTAATTTAAAAATTATGGTATTTAAATTGAATTTTAATATTTCATGGTTCTAAATTTTGGTTGTCAAATCTTATGTAATCCTTATTTATCGCAATCTGCAAGCTTTTTTTTCCTTTATTTTTATTATTTTGCTTCCTTTTAATTACTCGTGTTAATATCATCAAGGTATTTGTTTATACCCTAATATTTGGTAATTTGATTACTCTCTCTCTCTCTCTCACCTTTTTCTCCTCACAAATAAGGTTATTTCGAAAAAAGTTATATTTTTCATATATTTATTAACGCTAACTAATTTTAATCGACCTTTTTATTAACATGATTCTGTTAATTATGTCTCAGTCTGAGAAGCAAACATAAGTCACAAACTCGACACAATAGCATTTTAGTGATCGACATATTCAAATATATAGGAATTTTATTTGTAATCAACATGAACAAATAATAAAGGTCAAACCTTAAAAAAAATAAAGGTCAAACCTTAAAAACTTTTATTATAATATAAAATCCCAAACCCTGTGATCTCTAAATTTAATGTTTTTTAATATTTTCCCTTTGCAAGAAGCAAAATTTTGATCTAATAGTAGTAATACTAAATTAACATAGAAAACTCATAAAATATAAAATAGACATTTGAACATTAAAATGTAAACACAAATCGATGTTCTCTAACATTTAATAATAAATATAATTATTAACGTAAAAAAATAAACAACTAATAACTATCTCTAACATATGAAGTCTATGACAATATTGGGATCCTTTAGTATCCTTCCAAAGGATACAATCTTGTTCAGAACAGAAATGGATACTTAGGAGCTGTTTGGTAGGATGGATTTCAAAGGGAGGAGAGGGGGTGAAAAGTTTCATGAGTTTGATTTTTTTAAAAAAAAGGAGAAATTCAAAGTGGCGTCAAAAGCTTAAACTAAGTTTCTCTTACTTTTTTTTTATCTTACATTTTCTCTTTTAAAAAAATTGTTAACCCCGTTTCTCCATTTTTTTTTTTTTTTGAAATCTAATTCTTAAAATTTTCTCTCCAATCTCCTCCTCTCCAAATCCCTGCGGATAGGACACACAAGGCGTTTGTCCATGCAAGAGAGTAGTATTTATCGTGTAACCTAAAAAAAACTCCAATAAACATTATAAAATTATTGTGTTCCCTTTTGTAACTCTGCATCATAACCATTTACGTTTCTTCCTAAGTAAATGTTAAAAGGACTAAACGATCGGTGTTGAGATGCTTCCTCTCTTGTTAGATATAAAATGTGTATTTGCGAATCCGTTAGAAGAAAAGAGTTTATAGATTTCGAGAAGAATTTACAGATTTTGGAGATGGTTTTTATGAATTTTAAAATAGGTTTTACGGATTTTAAGATTATTTTATATTGATTTGCGTGCACCGTTGAGAATAAGGAATTCCTAAATAAGTACAAAATCTCGTTTGTAGTAATCTTATATGTCCAAAAAGTGAGTTATGTACTTGTTTATAAGCTAAACAACTGCTCTGATTTGTTTAGACAATATGCTTGTTTGGAAAAACTTATTTACTCTCTAAAATCACATTTAACTGTGTTTTTCCGCAAAACGAGATAATCTACTCCACATATTTATCTCGATTTGTGTAAAAGTACTTCTTTACCGCATTCCTAAACGGGCACTAGGTTTGAGTTGAAAATAGACTCATGTAGATACTCTCATAATTTTTTAACTGCCTTTTTTTGGTCCATTTTTCAATAACTGTATAGTCCGATTGGGGAAATATCCTTAACAATGACATATGGGTTCTGTTAATATTCTAAAATGGTCTTGTGAATATGCAAAATTTCAAATCCACACCAAATTATCAGGTAAAAGTTTTAAAATATCGATGTTTTTACAAAATTACGCATTAAATATTTTTTTTTAAAAAAAGGCCAAACCTCACTCACGCACTCTAGCAACTAGCACCGGACTTGCAATGGCCGGCACCCACCATCACCGGCAGATCAACAACCAAAGGTCTTACCTCCCTTGGATCCCAAAATTGGCCACCAAACCTGTTGATGCCTTATTTTGATGATAATAAAATGATTTCAGGGATTATAAAGTTTAAATTGTTGATGATTAAGTGTTCTTAGTGAAACACTCGAGTTCTGTCAAGTTTGTATGAAAGTATTGAGGAATACTCGAGTTCTGTGCTTTAATTTTCGAGTATCAATGTTTTTCATCAGTTAAAAATCAATACTTTCAGGCAACACTTGAGTTTTTGTTGATAATACTCGAGTTCTTGATTTCAATACTCGAGTATTGCAAGTTAAAAATGTTTCTGAAATCCAACACTCTAAGTGAAAACTCAAGTATTGAGATGAAGTGTTACAAACACTCGAGTGATGATTTTGAATACTCGAGTATTGGTGTTGAAATATGTTTTGACAGAATACTTTTATGTGAAACTCGAGTATTGGTGTTGAAGTATTGACAATACTCGAGTACTGTGTTGCAATACTCGAGTATCGGGTTTTTTTTTTTTTGGTGACATATCGGGTTTTATTTTCAAAAAGAGTACTCAACACTTGAAGCAGAATACTCGAGTTACAAATGGAAGTATTGACAACACTCGAGTATTGACTTTTGAATACTCGAGTATTGAGTCAAAATACTTGAACTTGAAGCATAACACTTGTGTTGTGGAGGAAGTGTTGACAACACTCGAGTGCTTGTTCTCAACACTCGAGTATCGGGCAAAAGTTTTCAAATGAAAGACAACACTTCAAGCGCAACACTCGAGTATTAGGTGAAAGTGTTGACAACACTCGAGTATCGACTTTTGAATACTCGAGTATCGAGCACCATTTTCTCAAAAACACAACACTACCATCTTAACACTCGAGTAATGGCAGAAAAGTGACATACTCGAGCTTTCTGTTTTCAACACTCGAGCATTGTGATATTTCAAATAATTTCACTTCAAGTTTTCTTCTGAATACTCCAGTATCAACTGAAAGTATTCCTATCACTCGAGCATAAGAATTTCAACACTCGAGTATTTACACTAATTTCAAAATCTTCTGCAATACTCTCAGATAACACTCGAGCAACTTCAAAAGCATTAACAGAACACGCTCGAGTATCATTTCATAAAATTCAAAATACTTGATTAACACTCGAGTACTTTGAATAAATACTCAAGTATTGTTTCTCAACGGCTACTTTCTTTCTCTCTCTCTCTCTGACAGCTTTTCACCTACCCTGCATCTTTCCTTATTCATGACTAACAACGTTTGAACTTCACCTGCCTTCATAAATACAGAAGTCCAGGATCATAGAAAGAGAAAAAGTTGTCCTCATAGAAAGATTGCATAATTCAAGCATTCGTCGTCCACGCTACTCAGAAGCATTTATTACAGCATTAATGGCGAAGACGAAGAGTTGGTTGATGGGAATAACGGACACTTAAATGACTTTAACCGGAAATTTATTACTCCTCATCTATAAAAAGACCAAGCATTCATTACGGAGAATACAACAAGAAGAAATATACTGACAAGCATTCAAAGTTTTCATCTGCATTCTCTATAAATCTTTGAATATTCTTTCCAAGCCTCATCAGTTACTATCTACTCTTTGAGAGAGTTTCTTTAAGCATTACCTTCTGTAAATCTGAGAGAAATTCAAGGTTGGGACCTTGAATCCATTGGGCTGAGAAATTGTTAGAAAACAGAGAGCGTAAAGTCTCTGTTTTATTACATATAGTGAGGGGGAGTGTGAATCTCCGTTGTAAAGGCATTATTGGCCTTATTTGCTATTGATAGTGGATTTGAAAATCTCGGAGGTGCTCTGAGGACTGGACGTAGGTCAAGTGAGCCGAACTAGGATAAATCTCTGTGTTTATCATTCTTCTCTCTCTCGATGACTTTAATTTTATTCTGTGATTTAAGTTCAATTTTTTTTAAATTGACCAAATTCACCCCCTTTTAGTCAAATCCTACGCTAACAAAACCTCTTTGTATATATAATATAAGTAAGAAAAAAATGTTTTAAATCATTCACTAACTATACTTGTAATATAAATGACAACAGTTGTAAAGGGATTTACTATTTAATTAACATAATATAGAGTCATTGTTAAATAATAAAATATAATATCCCCTTCAATCTTAAATATAAAAGTTAGATGATAAATTTGTATATATATTAAAAAATTAATTAAATTATTTATTTGTAAAAAATGTAGAATGGTTTTTTTTAAACTCCCTTTTAATGGTTTGCATTAAAAACTACTTTATTGATGAGGGGAACATTAAATATTAATATGTGCAATCAATTGAGAAAATTTAATAGAGAATCTCTTTACTAGCTTATATTTAGAATAAGTAATTTGTTATGAATATCTATGTAGATATTATTATATTATATAAATTTTCATTACCTCTGAACGCTTGGAACTTAGGATTCTAGTGATGGTATTCATGAATGAACCTAATTAATGCATACATTGAAAAGTCTAGCCTGTACATTTTTCCATTCATGAATCTCATTTACTAAGGGCAGCATAATCAAATGCACCAAATAAGGCTATATATTCATGAATCTACCTAATATGTAAATACTGAAAAATGACCATTTATGGCAGAAAAGAAAATATTGATTATTTAATTTTTTTTTCCATTCATGAACAATCTAATGCACTAAATTCTCGCAAAGCATTGTTCATTTATATCTATATATATACACACACACAGCATCAACAAGGGCATCAATCTTGTTGAACACTTCAGAGCAAATACATCAAAAGTGAAGAGGAAATCAAGAATTCAAAAAAAAAAATGAAGAGGATCAATATATTTGCCACTATTCTTCTTCTCATATCGGGTATGCACCCAAAGAACTATTTTTCCCTTTACACTAAATGTATCAAGTTCTTTTAATTTCATGACAAGTTTGGTATCCTCCTGAATGATACAGTTTTATTCAAAACAATGGCCGAAGCTTCATTGATTATGAATTGACTTTGTTCTCATGTATTCAATATAATAAAGTTGGAAAGTTATTGAATTTTAAGATATGGTTAATAAGATTTAAGATTTTTCTTAACTTGTGTGAAACATGTTAGAACTTATTCATAAATAAGATTAGAGGAGGATAATAATTTACGATGTTTTATTATTCCAGGTAGCAAGGAAGTAAAGGGACAAAAAGGGACATTGGGACAGACTCATGTGTATATGCCAGGCTGTGAAGACCAGAAATGCAATGAAGTGTGCCAAAACAAGTTCCAAGGACAAGACATAAGAGGCGTTTGCCCTAGTGGAAGCCCTAAAGATTGCACTTGCTTCTACCCTCAATGCAGTTAGCCGCACAAAAGATGGAATCTACTCAATTTCTGTTTTGGCCTCAATCATCCTTTGTGTCTTTATTATTATGATATAAAATAATATAAAATTTGTGCTTGAGTTCATTCATCTTAATTTTTTACATTATGGATAGGTGTGGACTAGATTGATACCCAACCCAAAGTCTAGTCTGGTATAGACATTGGGTTATACAAGACAATCCAAGGTCCAGTCTAATCTTACACCAACATGAGATCATGCTGAATTGGATTGGGTTTGATGGTAGTCCAAGGATATCAATGTCAATTTTTTATGTTTTTCCCCTATTATAAGAGACCAAATTTTAATATAATAATACTAAATTAACATAGAAAAACAAAAAAATTGTATAAAATATACATCTAAGCATTCTAACATTTCATAATAATAAGGGCCCGTTTGGTTTAATGGAATTGACCCATGTGGATATGGAAATGGAATTGATTTCCAAGAGAATGTTTGTTTGGTACAACAGAAATCATTTCCATATGGATTTCATTTCCATCAAAACTGGTGGATTTCATTTCCATACAAAAACCTCATATTTGTAATTCCATATCAATTCTCTCCATTTTACCCTCTTTCATTGCATCTCAGTCGACGGTGAATGGAATCTCATCCGGCAATGACTGTGGCGACCTCCATGAGGCTGATGCTAAAGCTCTAGCGACGGCGACCCACGACTGCAACGGCAACCCATGACAGCGATACAGGAGGCTGAAGATTGCGGATTGGATGACGGCAACCCATGACAGCGACACACGAGGCAACCAATGACAGTGAACCACGATGATTTTTCCTCCTTCGGTTTGGACGGTGACCAAGCTCTGCGGATTGCGAACACAAGTGACGGCAACACACGCGGATGTAGCTCGACGGCAACCCATGATGATTTTTTCCTCCGGTTTCGATGGCGACCAAGCTCTACAGATTGCGAACTCCAGCAGCTACCTACGACGGCGACACGAGGTTGAAGATTGACGGTGACCCACGGTCGTGTTTTCCTCCCGACGGCGACCAAGCTCTTTTCCTTTCGTAGAACGTTGAAGCTCCTTCAGCTTCTCTCCCGATTGCACAAATTAAGCTTCAGTTTAAGAGTAAAAAAATGTAATTTAGAAGAGCTTTTAGGTCTTTTCATCCAAAAATTATACCTCATTTCTATGACATACCAAACATACTTTTAAACCTTATTTCCATTTCCAATTCCATATCCATCTCCATATCCATTTCCATTTCCATATCCATCAAAATGAATTCTGCATACCAAACAAGGCATAAGTATATATCATTATTAACATAAAAAATAAATAGCTAAAAAATAATCTAGGTCCTACTACAACCACTACAAAAAAAAATGTTTTAGCAGCGATTAATAACATGCGTAGCGGTTCTCCAAACTGCTATAAAATTTAGCATTGTAAATGATTTTTAACGGTTATACATAACCGCTACGCACAGAGCAAAACCACTACTAGTTTTTGGAGAGAAAAATTGAATTTTCATATTAAAAAGTAATTAAAATTGGAGCGGTTTTGTATTCGCTACTAAATTTTAGCAGTAAAATTTAAAAGTAGCAATAAATGAAATTTAAAATTTTGGTGCCTCATTAGTAGCGGTTAGTGAACTGTTACAAATGCTATTTAAAATTTTTGAAAATAAATATCCTGTTAAAAGTGCTTTTTTTGTAGATATAATTTTTTAAAATAATTTCATGTTTAAAATTTTTAAATTTCATAATTTTATTCAATTAGATTTAATTGAGCAATAAATGTATTGGTCATTAATTTTTTAATATTACAATAGAAATGTTAATATTAAATATATGTTAAGTTTTGAAATTTTAAGGTTATATTTTGAATTAGAAGAAAAATGTTGATAACGAAGTGCTAAATAGAGAATGATGGTATTAAATATTCAATAAACCTAAAATCAAAATAAAATAAAATCAGTATGATGAAAAGATAATAAAGATAACTAAAAAACATTTAAAATAATTATTAAATGTTAAAAAATAAGAATGATAAGGTCTATATGAAGAAGAATATTAAAATGAAGAAAAGAGAAGAAGGATAATGAAGAGCGAAGCAAAAAAGACGAGAGAGGGAGCGTATTTATTAGATGACTGTTCGATTTAGTAGCGTTTTATGTAATGTTATTTGTAGTGGTTTTGTTAAATTTGTAGTGATTATAGAACCGCCACTACTTTTCAATCAGATTTTCTAAAATTTAAAATTCAAATTTGTAACATTTTATTTAGTGGTATTTGTAGCGTTTTGCATTTGCAGTTGTTTTGTTGAATTTGTAGCGGTTTTAGAACCGCTACAAATTTTCAAACATATTTTCTAAAATTTTAAATTTAAATATGTAGCATTTTATGTAACGATATTTGTAGCGGTTTTGCATTTGCAGCGGTTATAGAATTGTTAATAATTTTCAATCAGATTTTCTAAAATTTGAAATTCAAATTTGTAGCGTTTTACGTAATTTTATTTGTAGCAGTTTTGAATTTGCAGCGGTTTTATAACAGCTACAAATTTTCAATCAGATTTTCTAATATTTTAAATTCAGATTTGTAGCATTTTATGTAATGATATTTGTAGCGGTTTTGCATTTGCAACGGTTATAGAACCGTTAATAATTTTCAATCAAATTTTCTAAAATTTGAAATTCAAATTTGTAGCGTTTTATATAATTGTATTTGTAACAGTTTTGAATTTGCAGCGGTTTTGTTGAATTTGTAGCAGTTTTAGAATCGATACTAATTTTAAATCAATTTTTTTTAAAAAAAATTCATTTTCGCATTTTTAATTTGTAGTGGTTTGGTTCTATAAAACCGCTATAAATTAACGTTACTATTTTAGCGCTCACGTCCCGCTATCTAGCGCTAATGTGATTCTAAATTAGTAGCGGATAAAACCGTTACTAAGTTTCTTCTATCATCACTTAGTTGAAAGAGCTGTAAAATTGTAGTGATTTGACTTAAAATCGCTACAAAAACAATACATTGTAGCGATTTTTAAGTCCAATCACTACTTAAAAAAATTGCAATCAGCAGCGATTACATTGTAGTGGTTATTTGTCAAAGTGCTGCAAATTTGCGATGATAATAGGTATGGATTTAGTAGCGGTACTTCACCGCTACAAAAATGGAGATTGGTTCCCTCAAATTGGAGGGAATGACGCTACAAAAGAATCACTGCAAATTGACCTTTTTTGTAGTGAACAAACCAACTGGTCTAAACACCTAGTCATGAACGCAGCTCGGCCCAATCTAATTTCATTATATTACTTATTTGGAGTGGATCGGATCAAACTAGACCACCTTGAATTGAAGTAAATCGAATTGGGCATCAACAATTTGCATACCCCTATTTTAAATCCTTAACCTAAACAAACGTGAAAAGGCTTAAATAATCAATATTGAAAGCTGTATTATAATTAGAATGTCCATGTCGGTTAACCAATCCCAAACTGAAATATCTAGATGAAACTAGGTCCTCAATTTGAGAAGAAACTGACGTAGATGTATAATTTTTAACCACCCTTTCTTACCTGTATAAGCGATTTTTTTTATGGAGTGCATTGTTTATAAGTCAATTTATTGCAAAAAAAAAAAATAAATATATCATTTTTGTTTATGAACATCTAAATACAATCGATGTAAATATCATTATATTTCATAAATTTCCAATGAGGTTGTTTGGGAATGCGATAGATAAGTGTTTTTATGCAAGCCGAGGTAAATATGTGAAAGAGATTATCTCGTTTTACCAAAAAATACTATTAAATGTGTGTTTGGAGAGTGCATAAATGTTGCAAAATACACAATTACCTCCGGTCGTTTGGAACTCAAGGATTCAAATCATGGTATTCACCAATCAATATAATTAATGCATACATTGAAAAGTCTTGGCTATTTATTTTTCCATTCATGAATCTAATTTACTCTATGTGCAGAATAGTCAAACATACCAATCTAATTTACTTAAAATATAGTAGTATATAGATATATTGAACTTCTTAAATTAGCACTTATTAATGTGGTGATAAAAAACATTAGGACTTAATGTTTGGAAGCCTATAAAAAAATCTCAAGCACAAAGCATTACACACAAAAGTAACAAAACCTTCTCACATATACTTAAAGCGAAAAAAAAATAATCGAGAATTCAAAAACATGAAGAGGATTTTTGTTATTATTCTAACAATGCTTCTCCTTCTTCACGTAGTATCAGGTATGTGCATAGGAAACTAAAGAGTTTGGTTTTTCCTTTCTTTCTCTTCTGGTTTAAAGTATGAGTTTACGAGGGAGATCAACTTACCATCTCTCACTTACAATGAAATATTATATTCATGTCATAGTTAGTTACAAATCCATTGACAAATTAAAGGAATTTGTTTTCTTGTTCAAATAAACGCTTCATACTCACAATCAATAACTATTAGTTCACAAGGTTAAGAGTTTAAATCTCAATATCGATATAAAGACCATGTTGGGGTGATTTGCAAATATCTATGCAAGTGTTCTTCGGGGTGTGTTCGGTTACATGATTCACATGACTTTATGATGCTTTATCCACAGCCAAATACTTCAAGCAAGAGAATTAAATAGTACTCTCAATCATTAATATAAGAGTTATTAGATTAATTTGGAGAAACTAAAAATAAGTAAATACAGTGTTTATGTATATTGCAGGTAGGAAAATTTGTGAAGAGGAAGCAATGGGACAACCAATGAAAATTTGTGGCAAGGAATACCGTATGGGAAATTGTAATGACGTGAACTATGATGGCTTCTGCAAAATCGTCTACGGAGTGGAAGCAAATGGCCGGTGTGATATTATGCTAACCAATTGTATTTGCCAACACCCTTGTTAGCTACACCAATGTAATAATCTAAAATAATTAAATAAAATTTGTGAGACATTGTCATTTACATTGAGCTTAAATACATCTTAGATCTTTTCGTCCTTTCATAAACATACGTCAAGAAGGCTTATTCAATCAAGATTTAATAAAATTCATATGTAAAGTTGCTAATCATAATCTAATCTAAAAAATTGGTGCAAATTTAAAAGCCAGTTGACATAATTTTGTAAAGTAGAAACGTAACAACTGTAAACTCGGTGGGTGAACTCATGAATTTAACTGAGTGGTCGGCTAACACAAGTTTAAGAGTGACTCGAACTATTTTGTAAAGTGAAAATGGTAAAATCGGAGAGTGAACTTGTGATTTTGACAACAATGCTACCAACAGGGTTGAGTTTAGCGGAATAGATTAAATTCTCGTAATATAATGAATCAATATTCGAATTTCTATCAAGAAATCTGTTTATATTTAATACCCGACAATGTAAAGAACATAAGTACATCTAATAGAAGGATACACGTCTTTGACAAAAAAATTTAATATTTGAGTCTAACCCAATAGCATGCAAAAAAGTAAGAAAAATGAGTCTAACCCATTTAAGATTAAAACATACGATTTAGTCTATATTTAATAAATTCCCATTACCTCCTAACCATTGTTATTAAACTCATGAATTAATTTTCTGAGTTTCCCTTTTTTACTATTATACATTACAAAAAAACAGGTCAACTTCCTTTTAAACTCGTATTAACTACAAACTCGGTTAAAGTCACGATTTTATTCATCAAGTTTATTGTCTTCACCTTACAAAATTGTGTCAATTTACTTTTAAATATATGCTAATTTTTTTGTAATTGATTATTATCATTGACTTTATATTTAAACTTCATAGAAATTTCTTTGTTGAATATAGTAAAATGTGGATGTTGATAGATTTGATTCAATTATTGAATTTTAAATACACTTGTTAGAATAGGATTTGACCAAGAGGGGGTGAATTGGTCTAATATAAAAATTTTCACTTTAAAAATCACAGAATTAAAAGAACAAAGTCACTGAGGGAAGAGCAGTGATGAACACAAAGATTTATCCTGGTTCGGTCTCCTTGACCTGCATCCAGTCCTCAGAGCACCTCTGAGATTTTCAAATCCACTATCAGAAAGAAGTTGAGACTTCACAAGCCTGTACAATCTGGGAATCCACTCCCCCTTTCTCTTTTCACTAAAACAGAGTCACTTACCCACTGTTTCTATCTCACTTTCAGCCCAGCTAACGCAAGGTCCCGTCCTTGAGTTTCTCATAAGTTTTACAGAGTATTTTTGCCTCAGATATCTCTCTCAAAAGAGTAGATGGCTAATAATGAAGCTCAGAAAGAATTAAAGAAAGAATACAACGAATGTAGTAAATGCAGCTTTGAATGTAGTTGAGAAACTCTTAAATGTCCGTTAGACTCCATTTACTATCTGTTACTCTCACCATCTACCATTCAGCTTCTTCATTAATGGCATTAAATGCTTCTGAGTCAGACGAGGTTGAAAGTTGCAGAACAACGTTAAAGACTCCGAGTCTCGGATCACGCCTGTTTTTCTTTCCTCATTTAATGTTTTAAACCTCTGCATTTATGAGAGCAGTTAGAATTCAAAAGTATCGTTACACACATAACGAAAATAGGTGTATAGCGTAGTTGAAATGTGTTAGAGACAAAGCTATCAGAGAGAGAGAGAGAGTGCTTGAGCATAAGATTTTAATGCTCGAGTGTAGCTTAGAATATTTCAAAGAAAAGTTCAGTGCTTTGATGTAATGCTCGAGTATTATATGAAAGTGTTTTGAAAAGAGTTAAATACTCGAGTAAGAAATCTCAGTGCTTGAGTATTGATAATGCTTTCAATGATTACTCGAGCATTCTGTGCCAGTGTTGGAATATAAGTTTTGAGAATGTATAATACTCGAGTGCTAGATAATGATGCTCGAGTATTATAAATGCTGGAAGTGAATGCTAGAGCATTATCAGAGAGTATTGGTGAACAGTGAAAATTTTCAGCTCGATGCTTGAGCATAAAAAGCTAGTGCTCGAGTATTGACAGTGCTTGCAGTCAATGCTTGCAGTGTTAACTTCCAGTGATAAGGGTTAGGTCACAACACTCGAGTGCTGTTAACTTGTGCTCGAGTGTTGGCTATGTTAGAAGCTTTTACTTGAAGTATTATTTGATAGCACTAATAGAGAACTCAACACTCAAGGACTACATTTGCAATGCTCGAGTATTGGCTATGCTGTCAGCCAATACTTGCAGTACTTCATTGCGGCATTGTTTGTAAGCTCTGTTTTAGCCTAATGCTCGAGTACTGACTTGCAATACTCGAGTATTGGCATTACTCTATGCCAATGCTTGAAGTGTTTACTCAAAGTAATTATTTTCAAAACACAGTGCTCGAGTACCACATTCCAATACTCGAGTATTGACAACACTTCATGTCAATAATTGGAGTATTACCTGGGAGCACTAAATTTTCTTAAGTTTAAAACTTACAGTGCTGGAGCATTGAATCATAATGTTCGAGTACTGTCAATACTTTGATAAAAACACTCGAGTATTTTCAAGAAGCACTGAATCAAGGCTTTGAAACTTGAGACTCAAAATCATTTTACAATCTCCTAGCATAATTTTGTTATCATCAAAACAAGGTATCAACAATATTGAAATTATATTGTTGTCATTTTTTCTATTTTAAAGATTTAATCAGATACTTTTGATAGCTATTTATGAATAAATGTAAACTCTTACAAGTCTAGGATTTGAATTTACGATCCAAATTTATATTTCTATTACGAGATTTGTAAACTCGTAATTTTTAACTCGAGGATTCTAATTATACTATATAGGTAATAATTGATAGATATTGTCCATTTTTGGCATGAAAAATCTAATACACTAAATGCACGCAAAGCATTATTCATTTGTCTATATATATATATATAACATCAACCTTCTCGTACACTTGCAGAGCACATATATCATAAGTGAGGAAGAACTCAAGAATTCAAAAAAAATGAAGAGGATCAACATATTTGCCACTATTCTAGCACTGCTCCTTCTTCTCATGTCAGGTATGGGCTAATGGGTTGTCTTTTCCCCTACTCTAAATGTCAAGTTCTTTTAAGATTACCATAAGTTTGGTATCCTTTGGTACTCTTCTAAAAAGATAAAATCTTATTCAAAATAGTGACAGACGCTTAGGAGTTGTTTAGTAAATAGGATTTGAAGGGGAAGGGAGGGGTGTAATTTATATTTATAGTAGTAGTATGTTTTTAAATAAAATATGTTAGAAATGACTTATAAAGAGGATGATAGGAGTATAATTTATGTCGATGAATCATTACAGATAGTAAGGAAGTAATGGGACAAAAAGGGAGATTGGGACATACTCATGAGCATATGCCAGGTTGTGAAGACCAGAAATGCAATGACTTGTGCCAAAACAAGTTCCAAGGTATGCACACAAGGGGTGTTTGCCCTAGTGGAAGCCCTAAGGATTGCACTTGCTTCTACCCTCAATGCAGTTAGCTGCACAAATGATGGAATCTACCCACTTTATGTGTTTCCTCTCTGGCTTCAATCCTCCTTTGTGACTTTATCATTATAATCTAAAATAATATAAAATTTGTGTTAGACATTTATGTTAGGATTTGTGTCCTCTTTGGCTTCAATCATCCATTGTGACTTTATCTTAATTTCTTTTACATTATGGATGCGTATAGATTGAATCAAATTGGTATCCAACACAAGGTTTGGTCTGGTATAGACCTTGGGTATTTTAAAAGAATCCGAAATCTGGTTCAATTCAGCATTAGCTTGAGGTTAAGCTGGATTGGATTGGGTTTGATAATAGTCTATTTGATGATCTCTAATATTTAATAATAATAAGTATCTTTATTAACATAAAAAATAAATAACTAAAAATAACTTGGGGTCATGCTAGAATAGACTAATTGGTATGAGCACCTGGTTTTGAACTCAACTCAACCCGATCTGATTTCATTATTTTGTTTATTTGGAGTGGACTAAATCAGAATGAACCATCTTGAATTGAACTGAATCAAAATGAATTAACATTATGTTTTTGCCCAACCTTGACTTGTGAAAAAGCTTAAATATGATATATGTATTTTAGCTAGTAGTTAGGCAATCTACGTTGGTTTCCTAATCCCAAACTGACATAGCTAGTTGAAACTAGGTCGCCAATTTGAGAAGAAACTGACGTAGTGGTATTTGTCAAAGTGTTGGGAAATCACGTTAACACAAGTTGAGCTAAAATTATTTTCTAACCCATCTATGATTTCAAGTTAATCTTTACAAGAATAGTCAAATAAATCAAATGCATCAAGGATGCTTTAATTTGATTCTAAAGAATGTATGTCATTAAAAAGATACATTGAACTCTTTAAATTAGTGTTTAATGATTGTAATTAAACCTATGATTAAAGGTCTAACAAATAACATTGTACATATGCGTCTAATTCAAAGTTAATGAAAAGTAATTACTGCCTCCATTTCTCATCACCTTTAAACACACACACACACACACTCTCTCTTTCATCCACACACACAGAAAGTTGATTATGTTGGGATTTCTATGGCATACAAGTTCTATGGAGCAATCTGAAGGATAGCGGAAGCGTACCTAAATCCATAGGTGCGTATGAAGGAAGGGCAAATCAACCAGGTTATCACCAGGGACCAGAGGAAACCGACTGCGGATGGGAAAGCGAGGTGGCTAAAATGAAAACCCTTGGCTAACTCGGGGACTATAGCCCTGATTTTATAAAAGGGCCCCATATTCAGCCCATCAATGAATACGGATCAGCAAATCAGACCTCAGTATATATTAGTCCATAACACTGGATTGAGCCCACTTAATTCCTTAAACCTTATTAGATCACTTTATAAATTGGGCCGGGATAAGAAATAATGGTCCCCACATATAAGTGTAATATGTGACCCATATGTAACTTAAATATGTAAAACCTTATGCGCGAAAAATTGCCATTATTTATTCCCTAAACAATCTGGTCCATTGATCGCATCCATATAGAACCAATCAGGATCTTCGTCGTATTACAGATAACTAAATCCCAAAATGATCACATATATGTATGCAATCAAATGACATAGATCAATATAGATATACTGCATGGAAAATTTCATGAATGTGATCTGTACATACCTATTTTCCAACTGATCATGCAGAATGGTAACCTGAATCAAAACCTTAAAGGAAAACTGAATGACTTTATTTCTGATCAGAATAAATACCTAAATGTTCATAAAATCAAACACCAAATACATACTCCCACTAAATTAGGATATCCTCATCACAAAACACACCTTTCCGAGCTATGTGCTCATGAAAGACCTTGGGTGCTGGCAAAAAAAAATGAAAGACCTTGGGTGTTACTCCTTTTGTTAGGGTTAAATAGTTATGGAGTATGTCTGAATGTGTTCTGTAGAAAACTGTCCATTCTGCACCATATCCTTAATGGATAGATATTGGAATATAAGAATGTCGCCATATTGTCATAATATAACTTAATGGTCTTTCAATACTTTACGCAATTTGCAGCCCGATGACAAAATTGCGTAGTCATATTCCATGGTTGGGTGCCTCCCAAACTACTACATGCTTTACTTTCAAACTGATATGGATTTCTTAATGTATTGGCATCCATCGTGATCAGAATCAACATACCGAATGATCTCTAATTGATCTGATCTACGATACATGAGCACGTAATCCTTTATTCTCTTCAGATATTTCATAACCCGTTTAGCTGCTTTACAATGGTCTATACCTGGGTTCTTCATATATTTGCCTAACATTCCAGTAACAAACATGAGATCTGATCACGTACACACTATATATAAGACTCCCAACAGCTGAAGAATAGGGAGCCTTTTTTCCATTTCTTTAATCTCAAGTGTTGTCTTAGGGCATTTGTTTTAGACTGAATTTGTCTCCCTTAGCAATAGGGGTGTTACTTGATTTACAATCTTGTATGCCGAACCTCTTAAGCACTTTATCAATATAACTCCTTTGTGATAATCCAAGGACACCTCGATTTCCATCTTAATGAACCTGGATTCCTAATACAAAGGAAGCTTCACCAAGATCTTTCATTCAAAGTTGTTTGATAGAAATTTCTTGATTTACAGTAACAAATCTGAATCATTGGAGGCAAGCAATATGTCATAAAGCTATAAAACCAGAAATATGAACTTACACCTGCTAACCTTACGATATACACAAGGATCAACAAGACTCACCTCAAAACCTAATGTTATAATTTCCTGATGAAATTTGTGATACCATTGACGAGAAGCTTGCTTAAGACCATAGATGGATTTCTTTAGTTTACAAACCACAGAGTTAGGTTCTCCTAACACAAAGTTTTCTAGTTGCTCCATATAAATCGTCTCATCAATGTCACCATTGAGAAACGCAATCTTAACATCCATCTTATGTGGCTCAAGATCGAAATAGGCGATTAGTGTCATGATTACTCTAAAAGAGTCTTTTAAAGAAACTAGAGATAAAGTCTCTTTAAAGTCAATCCCTTCCTTTTGAGTAAAGTCATTTGCCACAAGACAAGCCTTATATATTTCCACTTTACCATTTACATCCCTGGTCATTTAAAATATTTATTTGCAACCAATGGGTTTTACACCTTCTGGAAAAGGGACAAGATCCCAAACCTTATTGTCTTGCATCGACTTAACCCCTCATTTATCGCCGTAATCCACTTTTGAGATTTGGAGCTTTGCATTGCTTGCTGGAAGCTGATTGAATCATCTTCCACCATACCAATGTCTTCCTCATGTTCATAAAGGAAGTCAATGTAGTCATTTGAAATTGCATTTCTCCTATCTCATGTAGATCGTCTTAGCATCGTTTCTTGAGGTTGTTGAGTTTCCATCTGTGGAACTTCAACCTGTATAGGAGGAATTTCAACTTGAACATCACTATGTAGAGGTTCTGGATTTACTTCTTTAATCACAACAGGTATTGAAATTCCTGTGTTTTCAGAAGCAACTGAAGGAATCGACTCAGTAATAGAGGTTGATTCTTCCTCAAAAGTGATGTTTCTTACTTTATCTTCCCCCAAAGCTCAACATCCTCAAAGAAATGTGCAGTTCCTGTTTCAAAAAATATTCCTGAGAGTAAGATCATAAAACTTATAACCCCTTAAGCGTTCAGAATATCCAATAAAGTAACTGCTTACTAATTTGGGGTCCAATTTCTTTTCCTATGGCCTATAAGGCCTTGACTTAGCTGAACAACCCAAAATATAAAAGTGTCTTAGATTGGACTTTTTGCACATCTAAAACTCATAATGTGTTTTAGCAGTTGCCTTAGTTGGTAGTATGTTCAAAATGAAGGCTGTAGTCTTTAGTGCTTCTCCCATTTACCTTATTTTAAGCATTCTTTAATGGGTTAAAAGCAGAAGCAGGATTCTTAATAGTTGTCATTGAACAGAACCCTTTGCAACCTCTGAAAACTTTCTCTTTATGCCCTTCCCTCTAGATGTGCTAGCCACATTGGCACTGTGACAGCTGTCATGTTTTAGCCTTTCTCCTTCTTGCACAAGATAGAATATGAGCTCATTCAGAGTCCATTTTTCCTTTTATCAGTTATAACTGACCTTAAACTGGCTATATCGTGCAAGAAGAGAAATAAGCTACAAGTATACCAAAAGGTCCTCAGATAGCTCAAGTTTTAATTCCTTAAGTTTTGCAGTTATGTGGGACATTTCCTTAATGTATTCTCTTATATTTCCTTGCCCCTTATACTTTATAGAAATCAAGTATTGCAAAAGCATGCTTGTTTCTGCCTTATCGCCTTTTTACAAAGCGTTTTTCAATTTTGGCAAGAAAATCCTTAGCATTGAGAATACTATCAGTAATAGTACTTCTAAAGACTTATGGGATGCCATACTTTATGATCATAAGACTCTTGCAATTTGATCGCTCCCACTTACCAAAATACCTCCGTGTTTTAGAAGTACTTTCATTCATAAGAGGAAATGGAGGATTGGTCCTTAATGTAAGGTCCAGATCTATACATCCCAGAATTACCAGAATGTTATTTCCTTTTCCATTTAAAGAAACCCACATAAAAGATAATGGCAATAAATTCAAATAAATATAATCCTCATCGCAAGATACCGGTAACAACATCAATATTTCATCTTTGGATGATAATATCAACTGTCAGTGGCATCTTGTTGTAATGATCAAATACTAACAATAAGATCTATCAAACAATAACTATTCTTTGGAACATATTATTATTCACATGATTATACCTGAAAATTGTCACGTATTTATCATCACAGGTGCCTATATATTTTTGCCAAGCATCAACTTCCTTTGGGCCGATTAGATACTCGCATGAAATTATACAGTCACAAACTAACATCTAATATGCGTCATAAATAATTTTCACAAGAGAGCACATTTTGGTGTGATGTTGTGTCAATATGTTTAATTGACATAGAAGATATAGAACCTTAAATGGGCACAAAAGCCTTTCAAAAATTATTTAAAAATTTATTACCAATATCACAATACCTTATTTGCACATATTCCAAAAAATAATCAACATATAAAATATGTACAAAAGAATTTCTGTAATGTAAACAATACAAAATAATTCATAGAATATTTCTGAAAATAAATTATAAACATAAAGGGGCCAAGAAAGAATTTTCAGAAAAATCAGGGGCCCAAACGCATTATCAAATCTTAGCCCTCCTTTTTTTTAAGACCAAAGGCCCTTTCTTTATTTTAAAATAGAACATACGTCTGGCCCAGACCCTTTCCTTCCCCTTTTTATAACCCAATGCAGCTGGCCGAAAACCGAAGCCCAAAAAGAGAATAAAACGGATAAAAAATATCCAGAAAACTTGATGGGTCCAAAAAAAAGGCCCAAAACAGCATCCACCCTTTTTTTAACTGGGCTGAAATCATGTGGGTCAAAACGCAAGCTTCTTCAGGTGGCCCAAAAAACTTGAGCTCTTTTTATTATTAAAGTCCAAAACGCAAGCCTTTCCCTTTTTAACTGGGCTGAAATCATACGGCCCAAAATGCAAGGTTTTTAATACCTTGGTCCAAAACGACAGGGGCCCAAAACATTTCATAAAAACGCAGCTGAGAGGCCCAAACTGAATATTTTTGTTGTAAAACAAATTCTGCAGGCCTTGTTCCTTGGAGCAAAGCAGATTTTGTTTTTATAGCAGGGTCAAAAAGCACTGTAGCAGGCCCAAAAAACAAACTGTTCCAAAATTCAGCAATTTTAAATGTTACTGTAGCTGCCCATAGTCTGGGCCCGTAAGAGATGGCCCAAAACGTGACCTAAAAAAGTTGGCCCAGATACCTCTCCCTTTTTTGAACAGGAAGAAATGGTCCAAACCAAAAAGGAGAGGCCCAAAACGACACTTGACCTTTTTCTAAACTGGGCCAAAAACAGTAGGCCTCTTTTTTTAAAGGTCCGAAAAATGCCCAAAATGCGTGGCCCAAAAATTGTTTTTTTTATAACTATTACTGGCCAAAACTGCTCAGCTCACCTTTCGAAACGCAGTGTTTCATTTAATGCATAAAATAACGAACCAAAAAAATAACGGTGCGTTTTGGTGGTTCACGTCCTCCACCCAAAACGATGCCGTAGGATCCGACCCGGTTGGCAACTATTTCCCTCACGCGGCGCCGACATGTTGCTTGCTGTTCAGTTTTTTTATTTAAAAAAACTGACCCTATTCAACGCAGAGAATTTTCAAATCCAATAGCGGGAAAAAAATCAAACACACACAGATTCAGATTCACCAAAAATTCATACGTACAGATTTGAAGGGTCACGAATTTTCTTTAGAAAATTCAATTTATTCCAAAGAACTTAATATGTAGACTCTGATAATAATTGTTGAGATTTCTGTGGCATACAAGTTTTATGGAATAATTTGAAGGATAGCGGAAGCGTACCTAAATCCATAGGTGCGTATGACGGAATGGCAGATCAACTAGGTTATAATCAGGGGAAGCGAGGCGGCTGAAATGAAAACCCTTGGCTAACCGGAGACTATAGCCCTGAATTTATAGAAAGGCCTTATATTCAGCCCATCAATAAATACGGATCAGCAAATCGGACCTCAGTATATATTAGTCCATGCCACTGGATTGAGCCCACTTAATTCCTTAAACCTTATTAGATCACTTTATAAATTGGGCCGGGATAAGAAATAATGGCACCCACGTATAAGTGTAATATGTGGCCCATTGTTGAATTATTCCAGCAGATTATACTCCCTTATTTTTATTAGCTAAATTTTTAAGGCTTTATATAGGTTTAAATTAGCCAAATAAGTGAAATCCACTCACTTTCTGCGTTTTCTCTGTTGTAAGATCTTATTAAAATGGAGTATCATCTTGAAAAATAATATCTCCTTTTATTTTTATTTTTTATTCCATGTACTCCCTTTTGTCCTTACCATAAGCATATCTTAGCAATTCATGCGTACCAATAAAAAAAGTTGAAAGCAAGGAGTTTTTTTTTAATAAAATTATATTGATTTCAATATTACAATTACTAGCTGCACTAAGCTCCAACCTGATATTAGTAGGGGCATATATGTGGAAAATATTTAACGCTTGTTAATACTATCAAAACAACTTATAAAAACAATCAAAAATACATTCAAGAAGACATCTTATAAAAGATACCTAAGGGTGATAAATAATACATTAATTTCGTTATTAGAAAGAATAATGAAGATAAATACATTAATTTCGTTATGATAGCTATCACCTAAGAGGGGGTAAATTGGGTGTCTCAAAAATTTCTGTCCAAATTTTGATTGATCAAAATACCCAAATCATAAGTTAATAAAAACATAGAATAAAATCTAATATGGTAAAAATGAAATCACCAGAAATTAGTGGAGATGAGAATAAGATGAGCACACAACAATTTATTATGGTTCGACCCTCTCTGACCTACATCCAGTCCTCAGACACTTATGATATTTGCAATCCAATATAACTCTAAGTTTAACCTAAGTACTTGAAAAATCATTATAATTATGAGACTTACGGCGCCTCTCAACATATAGGGCGCCTCTCAACCTAAGTACTTGAAAAAACGAAATGGAATCCTAATAATTAAATGTGAGTAACTCAAATTGAAAATTAATTGAAGGAAATTTTAATGCGAATGCTATGAATTAAACAAAAATTAAAATACTTCTTTTTGGTATTTTTAAATATGAAAACAAGTGAAACAAATGGAGATAAATGAAACGATGATGGAAATCAATTCTCCAACTCAACAACGTAGCCAATCATCACTTCAATAGATATGGGAGTTAAAACAATGAATTAAAGAATTATAATTAAGCTTTCACTAAAAAAAGAATTATAATTAAGCTTTAATCCAACAACCGAGCAACCGCGAATTGCCACAAAATATTTTCCAAACTTCCAATTTACTAATTGCCACCAAAATAGTAAAGAGGAATTAAGGATAATAAAACCACTGCTTAATTGTAACTCTTGAATTCAAATTAATGGAATTAAAGTTAGCAAAAGATTATTTGATCTAAGATTTTAAGTTACCTTAGAAAATCACAAAATATTCACTCTAAATTCAATACAATGTGATACCACAACATTATAATTGAAATTAAAGCTAAATCAATCCAATATCAATTGTCAAGCAATAATTCCAGTCACAATAATCTCCAAAATAAATCATATCAAACAATAAAACGGTTCCAACAATTAGAATAACTATCCTAAAACCTAGGAATTGTTAAACATTTATTGGATAGGAAATTAAAGTAACTAAAACTCCCTTTTGAACACTCAAGCTCTTGCTATTATTGTTGAATTAGAGAATCTTATAATTAGCCACAAATTGCCATGAAAAAGTCCAGAGCTTCAAACGCTACTGCCATCATATTCAAGCTGTGCGACGGATGAAGCTGGATTTGAAATAACAGAGCAATGGCTACAGCGATGATAGACCGGGTGCGCTGGATGTGAGTTTTCGTGAAAAATGGATGATAGACCGAAGAGTGAAGCGGCGATGCTGTGTGGAATTGAGGAATGAATGTGAGTGGCGGCGATGCTGTCATGGATTAATGAAAATTGTGTCCCCCATGTCACGGGGCCATTACCCTCTCCCCCAAAAGACGTCTTTTGGGGGAGAGGGTAATGGCCCCGTGACAAGTGGTATCAGAGCCAGCCCTGAGCCTTTGGAATGAAGCCGCACGCCGCACGCCCGCTACACACCCCTGTCGGCGGGGAGAGAGTAATGGGGAGAGGGTAACGGTGCGGGCGGACCCTCCGGACGCCAGCAAGGTTGCCGGTGGGCTCTCGCGGCGAGGTCGCTCGCGAATGGCTGTGGAAGAATGTCACAAGTCCCACATCGGAGAGGCTCGGGAGGGTGCTGGGCTATATAAGCGGGTGCGCTGCACACCCTCATGAGCTAGCTTTTGGGGGAGAGAGTAATGGCCCCGTGACACCAAGCACTCGGATTAAAACCCCTGGCATTTTCTGTTCCCTTGATATGCATCACCAGAGAAGTTTAGGAGGCGAAGGACAGCGCATTAAGCCTTCGACAACTGCTATGTCAAATTCTACTTGCTGGCTCTCCAGTGCAGAGCATGCAGCTCGCACATCTTTAATAGAAGATACCGAAGAAAATAAAGCCAGAGACAGGATGAACACTGAGGAAATAGAAGGAAAGGAGCAATCATTTCCAATGAAGCAGGTACTTCTAATGGAGGCTAGTTGGTATACTAGTCCTGAAGAGGTTGCTGGTACTTCAAGTTCCTGTGCTTCAGACATCTACCGACTCGGGGTTCTCCTTTTTGAGGTTCATACTGATAATTGCACTTACATTCTATTCAAGTACTTCAATATACTTCGTCTTCTTACTTCATTTTCTTCACTTTATATCTGTTTTTCTTTTTCACTAACTTGATGATCCTGCATACAATTGGCCAGCTATTATGTCCATTCAGCTCAAAAGAAGAAAAGAGCAGAACAATGTCAAACCTTAGACATAGAATTCTTCCTCCACAGTTACTTCTAAAGTGGCCCAAAGAAGCTTCATTCTGCTTATGGTTACTTCACCCTGAACCTAGTAGTCGTCCAACACTAGGGTAATTTCTCTCCAACCAAGTGGTTCTCATACATCAAAATTCTAAATTGTTATAGACTTGTCATCACTAGATGCCATTTTGACGTCTTGTGTTTTGTCCCCTATTTTTCAATTCCTTGACGCATGAGAGTTGAAAGATCATGATTCAGCTATTAAGCAACTTATTTTGCTTTGGATATTTATAGCAAGTATGGTAATTTCTTCCATTGATTTTGCTGAGTTTAGATGCAATAACTAATAATTAAGTTAGGTGTGAGTGG
>JANTPZ010143599.1:0-17198 GCA_025593235.1 Vachellia pachyceras | reverse complement strand
ATGGAGCATTGGTAACATTTTGTTGGACTTTTCTGGAAGCATAGGAAACTACGGCCAAATGGTTATCCAATCCATAGATCAAGGTTTCTATTTACACACATCACCTGCAATTACATATGAAGCATGAATAATCTTTTTGAATAACCTCATACGTGCTAAACAAAATTTCACAATCTCATCAGGTTCTTGGGCAAACTTCTCTGGAGATATAGGAAAGCTAATGATTTCAATGGTAAGGCTCATTCTCTTACTCTACTATCATTTATGGAATGATCATGAGTTAAGTGTTTAATGATGATATATTTGGTGTTTTCAGGTTTCTGTATTCTACAACATTCTGTTCATGATCCAACATTATGTACTATATGGATCAAAAAAAGTCTCAAACTCAGAGGCCCCACCACCTGAAGTTGAAATCAACATGTCTTCTGATAAACCAGCGGCAAAAGTCGTGGATGATTTGGTGTAGTTCACGTAAGGTCAATTTTTGAATAATCACAATATTTGAGAAAAAGGTTAATTTTTTTCTTATTTGAAATTTTCTTATGTTGTTAATGGGTTATGCCCTTGAATCAATTTGTTGGATGGATACATGAATGTATCTTTTGAATTCATTAAAATAAGTCATTAAGACAAATTTCTAGCAACATCGCACGCTTTCAAGAAGGGCAATGTATGTGTTTTGGAAATTCGTTGGATGAAAGGAGTTTATGAATTCCGAGAAAAAATTACGGATTTTGAGATGATTTTTACAAATTTTGATGTGTTTTTTGTCTTGACTTGCATGCATCGTTGAGGGAAATATTTTCCAAACATGCACAGTAAAACATGTCTTCCACTATAGCAACAATTTTCTTTTTAGCAAAATGGCTGCTAACATTTTTACGTGCAATTCCTAAACAAGAAAATCTCTCATAGATAATGTATACGAAATGCACAAGCACACGAAAGATATGTCAATCTCTTATGAGTACATCTCACTAAATAGTAAAGAGTATATAAATATGCTTTCATTTCTTACATTAGAATTTTTTATTGTATACTTTTCACTTATCATTAAACTTTTGTAGTTAACCTCCTGAAAGTGTGAGTTTTCAACTGAAAGAGAATGATGTAGCCAATAATTTTTTTACTGAAAATATTATGTGTAGCCGTACATAATTTATAATCTAAATAATATTTAAGTCATAATTTATCGTTCTTTATTTTTTCAGTTTACACATTGAACGCTGGCTCTGTCACTAGAACTTGTCATGATATAATAATAATAATATAAAACAAATCAAATTTCATTTTGCCATTTGAAAGAAGCGGCGACTAACTTCCAATAACCATCCTTTTGCCCCTCATTTTGATTAACTTTCTCTTTTTGGTTGACTAATTTTATTATTTAAAACATATGAAGATATTCTACTAATTACATGTATATATTTAAGACACAATATTCTTCTTACAAAAAAACATAAATATTCTATTATTAGTTTATATTTAAATTAATTTCTCATAAATAATTAAAATTATCAACTGTGTAATTATTTTATTTTATATTATCATATTGTGCATTTTTATACAATATATATGTAATTATTAAACTTTTCATTAAAAAAAAGTGATGAGGGAGATGATTTCCCTGGACTGGGGCACCTCAAATTTTGACTCTCAAAGCGTTACAAAGCTAAGTACGGCCAGACTGGATGCACATGGGCCTCAAATAGCTTTTGCTTGATAGAAGGCTCGTGTCGTGAAACGGCATGTCAACAGAATATACATATGCCCATCCTCCATGGGTTGATCTACCTGTGTGGCCAGAATTAAAAGATTTGCTTGATATGTTTCAGTACCTGCATGAACATGCCCCAATGAATCATAAGTTAAGTATCATACTCTTAGATCATAGGTGAATTCAAACCCTTTCCTAAAATTTATATACCAAAAAAGACAGAATATACTTCTCGTCTTTCACTAATTAAAAGTAAAAATAATTCCAACTTCAAAGCTTTTTTTTGTTAAGTATAACATTGTACAAGAGGTTTATTTGATGTACTATTGGCATTAAATATTAGACCCACCCCTCTTAGTAATTTAAGTATTAAAGTTACTTCACAAAGTAGTAAATTAGTGTTTGATTTTTTGTTAGCAAATGTGTTTATATATAATGTTAGATGTCTTCAATACAATTACCTCCAATAAAATGATACATGTGCCTACAGTAAAAATATTAATATAAAATATAATATGATATGATAAAACAGTTATAATTGATTTATTATGGTTGAAATAAAAAGTATACTAACCATTATAAATTAATGAAACTTTGTATGCTTGAATTAATTGTATAAATAATTGCATAGAACATTAAGTTTTAAATATGTGTGTGTATGTGTGAGACTATTTATATGTATTAATTTATGTATCATGTTTATATTTTAATTATAAAAATTAGTGTATTAATAAATTATATCAAACAAATGACGAAGCAATCATAAACTTGGCGAATGTGCGTGCCTTACTTTTTAGCCAAAACTAGTAAAGCAAAGAAGAAATGAACAAAAATAGTGATATATGTTAGGCTCACCTTTTACTGTAAATATATTTTTAATATTTTTGTTTTATTAATTGGTAAGCATTTCAGTAATTATTTTAATATTTCGTTTTATTTTTTTTACTTATTTATCATGTGAGATCAATTCATATACATATCACCTCAAATGCATTAATTGGTTTTACAGTTTTACTCAATAATATAAAAAACACTTTCATACAAATCAAAATAAAAACTCATCTAACATATTTATTTCGTATTAGGTAAAATAAACGGTTGATATGCATGCATCTCCTCTGACAAGATTTTAAATTCTACTAATTAATGATAATGGTTATTATGTTTTTTTCTTATTTTTTATGAAAATATGTTAGTTGAATGAAGCACATTCAAATTTTCTGCAAGAATAATAAAACCATTGATGAAACCGCATATATGGTGCATGTATGTGGGTGATAGAGAATAGCTCCATTTGATAAGTCCGTTGGCACAACGGGTGCGCTTACCGAGACACTTTTCCTCTCACATAAACTACCTCGGAAGTTGTGTCTGTTTTCCCAACGGGTTATCCAAACGGAGCCAATGTATGTGTATGGGACATGGGGTCCACTTCTTTGACTTTCTTTTATATCACATTTATCATATCACTCCTTTATTATATATCATTCAATGCATGCTTTAAAATATAATATTGCATGAGAAATTATTTAGCTTTATTGTTACGAAACTATTTTTTTTCTTAATTACAGGGGCAGGCGATAGAGTTATGAGTACAAATTTGTGACTTCCTACTTATAAAAAAAGCTTTCATGTCATTGCGTTACAAGTTCATTGATGTTATGAAATTATTTTTAGCGTTATTAGATCAAATTCGAATATTGACAAGTTTGATTAGAGGTAATTAACTCTCTTAAAAATATATTTTACATTCTTACAAACTTAAACCTGACATTATGTACATAAGCGGCCATAGCTATTTCTACAAGGACCAATTGGTGAAATTATTTAGCTTTGTTATAAGAAGCAAGGTACTTCTTTCTATTATTATAAATTAAAAAAATATATGTAGAGATATATATGGCACCCTTTTATTCATTATAAACCCAAAACTGTTTGTATTATTTTTTATTTTTGCCCTCACTAATTATTTATTAATTAGTCTTTGCTGCATTTATTAATCATTCGCTCATTCTCACTCTCATTCATTCTCTTTATAAATAAAGATGTTCTTAGAAAATTCCCTTGACACCAAAAATGAGTTCCTGGAATTCCGTCCCTCTCCATGTCTCATATGAAGTTCTGGGCTGGTTCGCTTTTGTTTGTTGGTCTATAAGTTTCTACCCACAAGTCTTCTTAAATTTTCGGAGGAAAAGGTTCCAGCACAAATTACATCAACAATTTCTTTTTTTTTAATTGTTACCAATCTGATTTGCTTTTACCTAATTTTGAGTTTTGGAAATGGTTATTGGATAATTTCAGTGTGGTGGGATTGAACTTTGATTTCGTGCTGTTGAATCTCACTAAACACACTTGCTATCTCATATACAATGCATCTATGTACTTTAGCCATACCATTCAGAAGCAGTACAAAGACAAATACGGTCAAAACGAGGTTAGATATATTATGTGATATTCCACGTATAAAAATCTAAATCAAAGCTTAAAACTTTTACACTTAATTATTTTTTTTTCCATTTATGTGTTATCAGATGATACCTGTAGCAGTAAACGATGTTGCGTTCTCATTCCATGCGGTTCTGCTCACTTCTCTTATCTTGTTCCAGATTGCAATATATGATGTCAGTGCCTTCTCATTACTCTCTCTTTTCCATTAATTGCTTCCTTTTGTATTTTTTTTCATATATTTTGTTATTTTCTCTGTTATTGTTGAATTTTCTTTTTTAAAATTAATGCAGCGTGGAAACCAGAAGGTGTCAAAAATTGCCTGGGAGATTGTGTCTGTTGCTTGGTCAGTTGCTGCAATATGCTTCTTCATTGCTACGTCTAAACATCATTGGCTTTGGCTTCTCTCGATATTTAGGTATATACATAAATAATCAAGTGAACGAATGATACCTCCCATTCTATAAACTACACTTTGGAGATGTCAGAATATTTAATACATTTTCCCCGTTTTTACCCTTACACAGTTACATCTGTCTCATTATCTTTTTTCACTCATTCTTTCATACAAATAACCCTCTTCATATAAAGAAATGTGCTTTTAAAAAATAGGTTACATTTTTTACATATTTATTCACTACCAGAAAAATGCCATTTAGCGACAGAAAATTCGTTACTGAATGATTATTTTTCGTCGCTAAAACGAGGGTCGCTAATATTTTTTGTCGTTAAGTAGAAATTATCTAATGGAAAATAGTCATTTAGCGATGAATTTTTCCATCGCTAAATGTCATTTTTCTGGTAATGATTGCCTTTAACTAATTGCAACCAACTTTTTTTAATTATATATAATTCAGTTATTTATATCTTGTTATAAGTATGATGTATGCATGTATGTTGAGTTAGCATGAATTGATTTCCTTTTAACGAATCATTTTAATATAATTAACCATTGTCATTTTCAGTGGCATTCAAGTTTGTATGACCATTATAAAATATATTCCCCAGGTCAGGATCGGATTTATTTCATTTTATATTCAACTTTCAGCTTTTCTTATTTTTATTACAAGGAATACATGTATTTACAAAGCCTAGCTTATTGGGAAATCATATTTTCAATTCTTCTTAATTAATTTTTTAGCTGTCTTATTGTCATTAATGACATGTGTATTGGGCTATGGCCATCACCAATAATTATTATTGCAGGCTGTGATGAACTTCACGAGAAAAAGTACAGAAGGTTGGAGCATTCACAATATTCTGTTGGATTTTTCTGGAGGCATCGGAAACTATGTTCAAATGGTCATGCAATCCATAGATCAAGGTTTGCAAATAGTAATAAAGAATCTCATAAAATTTCAAATATATATATATATAGGAAAATGTATACTGACAAATATTTAAAATCTCAAATCTCATCAGGTTCTTGGGCAAACTTCTTCGGAAATATGGGAAAACTAATGATAAGTCTGGTATGGATTATTCTTTTATTACCCTAACATGTATGGTATGATATGGTATAGATAGAAGGTGAATTCTTACTCTGATACAAATTTGATGATGTCAGGTTTCTGTGAAATTTGATATTCTGTTCATGATCCAACATTATCTACTATATCGGCATAAAAATGGCTCCAACAATAATCCTCCTGAAGTTGAGATCACCAAGTCTTCTGATACACCAATGGCACAGAACAGCTAGTTGATCCATCTTTTAAGTGAAGTTGTTCTCTAAGTTGTAATAATTTAGTGGTTATGTCCTTGAATCAAATTGTCTGTTTCATACAATGTCTTTCTACAAAATTTTTAAAGAATGAAGATAACTTCAAATAAAATGATATCTCTTAAGGAAATATTATCATCCAGGTGTGTGTATTTGTTATCATCGAGGTGTGTGTACCCTTAGTTCGATGCCACTTATAACCTTAGATTATCGGTGTTTACCCCTTTAATTTTTTTAAGAAAATTCAAATAATATCTTGATGTCTTTCTTAAGGAAATATTATCATCGACGTGTGTGTATTTGTTATCCAGGGTAATAATTTATGAAGTCACTTAGGGATGAGAAAAATGACATATAATAATTTCCCCAGAGATATATATATAAAAGTAGAGCGGGATTCGATATATATATATATATATATATATCAATTCTTCAGAAAGATTCTGCTTGTTGTTTGATGTGGTGATCGCAGGGGTTTCAAGATTAGTGTCCAAATTTTGTCTGATTTACAAAAAGAAAAAAAGAAACAATATCTGGATCAATGCCTTTTCCTTTTGTAATATCGCATAGAATATGTCCTTTAATTTCAAGGAATAAAAGACACAATTTGGTTTTTACTTGGCATAATATGGTTCATGGTGGGCATAGAATTTTTTTCCCCTCTAAGAAAGGATAGGCTTATAGTTCATGGGCGGTCCTTATTTCATGAGTATTAATTCTCTTTGAACGGCCAGAGCTTTTTCTTGCTGCTATATGTATGTTTATAGATAAGTTAGCTTGTCCTAAAATAAATATATGTTCCTCCTGCCTCCTATTTATAGGGTAAATTAGCTTAATTCAAAATATAGGGTAAATCAAGGTGTAGAGTTCATAAATTTTTTTTTCCCAATCACACACCTCCTTCATTTATTATTGTTCTTATCACTCCTTTGATCATAACTGCCGGAGTTATGGTCCTACGAGACTTTTATTCATGTTATCGATGATCTTTATTATTTTTTTCTTTAAAATTAGTTTATATGATTTATAAACCGATTTACCACTATTATTTTTTTTAAAAAAACAATGTTTAACTTTACACTGTACCCATAAAGTAGAAATTAGGATGGAATGGAATAAGTCGCACGACTCATCGTAAAAGTAAGGGGTGGTTCTCGAAAAAAGCAAAATGGGAACATGCTCAGCCATCTAACTTGATTTTGATAAGCACTTCTATCTCATCACTACTTTTCCTTTTGCGATATTTCATACTTGATTCTTCTCGTCCTCGGGAACAAATTAAACAGATTGAAGGAGCTTTAATTAATTTTACTTCGGCATTATTTGTGAAACTAAGGTGGAAATAGGTTAGTCAAGTTTTTTTTTTTGGACCAAACAAGTTTAAGCCTACATGCCAAACCTAACCTGAAACCTTTACAAGCAAGGTTCCTTTCACAGTCCAGGCATGTGCCCATTGAAGGCCTTCTTAAATAGGCAAGCTTATCAAAGCCTATATGCAAACTTGCATATCAACAGGCCAGGACACCCGGTGCGAAAACAAAACACACACACACACACAAAATGCATTAAGGATCACCCATCGTCCGTGGGTCTAGTGGTAAGGATTGTGTTTTCTCATCAAATGGGAGGAGGTTTGATCCCCACCACGGCGTTTGAAGAGGCATCCTAGCTCCTGGGTGCTTAGGTTAACGCCGGAAGGTAATTGACAGCTCGCCATGCCCGACATTGGTATCACCTAAAAGGAAGGCAAATTTCGCCCTGCCCTGCCCTTGGCTTGTGGGTGAGCCCAACCCCCTGCATAAAATTTTTGTAGCAAAAAAATGCATTAAGGATCCAATATTTGGTATGCTGAAGATCTTGTAATGGAAAAGGAAATTGTTGATTTTACATTCGTGGCACACATTTGGCCGCAACATTTTCTTGGAATCTAATTATGGCAAAGAAAAATTAAAAATGGTTGAACATTGTTTTTCAAAGATTAAGATTAAGATTTAGAATTTTAATTAATAATTTTTAAATAAAAATCATCTGTTCAAAATGATAGGTAAAAATCTTTTTTACTTAGATTTTATTATGCATTAAAATAATTTTTTTAAAAAAGTAAAAAATAAATAAATTTAGGCTACCTATGATAAATCTCATCCCAATTTTGGACGCTAATCAATCATCTCCTTATAACGGGTACCTTCTCAGATTGTGGATATATAGCTTTGGGGCTAGTTTTTTATGTTTATCGCTGTAATGAGATCTATACTAGATTCGTTTGGAAAAGCGATAAAGAAGTACTTTTACACAAGTCGAAATAAATATGTGAAGGAGATTATCTCGTTTTTGCGAAAAAATACTGTTGAACGTATTTTTACACTCATGAGAAACTTTCCCAAATGGAGCCACTGTTAAATACATTTTCAACATTTTAAATCGTGCACACGGTTAAAAGATTTATCAAAATCCAAATGAACAAAATTAGATAAGATTTTTTTTTTGTTGATAATTCAAATTTCAGTGGTTACGAGCGAAACTGGTTCCCGGTGGCCTTCCAACACCTGTCCATGACGGACATCTCCATGTTCCACGTGGTTTATCAATTAAATGTCAATCAATGTGATCCCACCGACAACTTGTACTATTTTTCAAGAAACTTTGACAAACAAGAACAACCATTAGCTTAAAATCTTGTTAGTTTCTTTTATTTGACATGACTGTATGAGTAGATCTGATTTAAACATTATTGCATTCAGTTCTTTTGTTTGTTTAAAACCTAACAATGGTCGAATCGTATTGATAGAGTTTTGCTTTCAAATATCATGCCTTATTAATACATCTATTGAGCCCTTCTTGTTTAATCTCTACTGAGCTCAAGAGTTGTTGGTCGATGTAAGGTCTCTCTTCAATCACCATAAATGAATGTCGTAAGAGTACTTGGTCCACCTAAGGTCATCATATGCGTTTTTTCCTATTATATGAATCTGACAGCCCCAGAAAATACTTGAGCTATCTGTATTTTAATGTGTGTTACGACTACTTATTATTTTCTAATCTTTGTAGTTGGTTTATATTGCGGAGTGGGTTAGTTTTAAATTTCAATTGCAATCAGATTTTATTTGATGTAAATTATCATATATCTCTCACATTTGCAGAGCTTAGCATTCAGGAGAAGCATTTTCCCAATTTTGGTTAAGTCTTTAATGGTTATTCAGCATTTCTACACAAATTTTGGCTATGATTCGTTAACGTGTAGTAGGTTTGTATTTCTCTCTTGGGCACTTACATAGCTTCTTTATACTCAGCGTTATTACCTTGCACCACTTAACTCTCTCATGCTTATAGGATCCGATGACAACTTCCCTTGCTACCGAGATTCGTTGATTCACATATTTTAAAAAGCATGTGCCGCTGCTTATCCAAGCACCATGCATAATGAGTTCTAATGGTTTTGGCCAAGCAGCACCTCAATATAAAGATAGGCCTCCATAATTCCAGAACTGGATGATCTATCTTTCACATGATTAATGTGAAACAGAGATGTTGCTTTTGGGTATGATTCTCAGATTAGAATTCATGATTATTTATCTCCAGATCGTTTTCAAATGGGCTTATGTGTTCTGTTGCATTTAATAAAACCAAGCAATTCCCTATGTGGGTTATCCTCGTGATTGGAAATTATTGAATATGAAATTATGCATTGTGCCATGTGTAGTTGAAGAGAGTTTTCCTTTCTTAGATCAAGTAACGAACTCGGAAACTTGTACAATTTCAGGTATAAGGTAGTGATAAAGTATCCCAAGGATCCAGCCCATGCTCCATATGAACTTCATATAAATGTCTGAACTCAGAACCGATGCAAGTGACTACATTGACTTGACACATAAGGCTAATAGGGAAGGGAATACCCCTTGAACTATTAATTAAGACTCAAAACATCAATGGTTTCACAGCAGATCAATGTTGGAGCAAGTACATCAAATTATGGTAACATGTATTTATTTATGTTTCATAACTGATAGAGTAGGTATGGAATCAATAAAAATCAATATTTTGATATGAAAATGGAATTGATAAATGGCTGGGCACGGAATTTGTATAAAGACATAACACTAAAAACATGATGGAAAAATTAACAAACAATATAAGTCCAAGAGATCACTATAATAATAAATGGGTTGGGGCATTCAATATAGAACATTACTTTAACAATTTTTGGTAGGTATACGGTTGAAATATAATGTTTGCCTATTATCATGATTTTTTTTATGTTGCAGTGGATTTAATCCATTCATGTACTGATTTAGAAGGATTGGCCAATATAACTCATCCATACGCTTATTATGTGAAAATCAATTATGTATAAAAAAAAAACCTTTGACACAATTGGCATAGGACTGGCATCTAATTCTATGAAGTAGAATTTTCTTGCGAGAAATCTTTCAACTAACCAATTCAAATAGCCAATTTTATATGTTAGTATATAAAACATGTCATTGTTGCTGTGGTGTTTCCCAAGGACAAACAAATATGATAATTAAACTCTTTCTATCACATATGCCAAAGCAATAACAATCCAAGACATAATTGAAAATTTTTCATGCGGTAAAATTCACAAGTCCTTCGTTCATTTTTCTGTAAAGTTATGTGCTTTTGCTATGTTATACGCAAAGTCTTTCTCTTTAATTATGGCTTTATTCATTCCGCTACCCACTCGGTCCAATTCTTGAGTGATGTATTATTTTTTGTGTTAAGAATTTAAATGTTGATTATCACTATTAGTAATTGCATGGATTATTAGTAATTAAGTGAAACTGTTTTCTTAATTGCTATTAGTTGGGAACTGTTTTCTGAACTGTAATTAAGATATAATAATTCCTCATTATGGGAATTCTCATCTCCCCGTTTCATTGCTCCGAGAAATTTTTTTTCCCTTCTCAATTTCTTTTTATTACTCCATGATTTTTAAACCTCTGGCATTAAAAAATTAAATATTAGACCTGTGATTTTTTTGTCAAAATAACACATAAATCTCTGCTATTCTCAATGTTTTCAACGTTGTTTTCATCTAAACTGAGGAATAGATAATTTCCAATCACTCCTCATGTATGTTTGTAATAGTTTGATTGAACCTATTATATTGGAAATAGTTCTTTCATATTGTATGCATTGTGTTGCATTTGTTACAGTTGTTTTCTCTAAAAGATGAAGATGTGTTTGAAGATAACGCTCTCTGCGCATCGCGCAGGGAGGACCATCTAGTTAATCGTAAAAATAATATATATATATACACACGGGCAAGTTTAGAAAATTGTAATGAATACCACATCTAGTAGTAACTTGTACTACTCATTCCTTCTTCTTCTTCTTTTTATTTTAAAGAGGCATACACTGAGGGTCTGATGCTGTAACAACGAAATTGAACTCTTAACCATCTATCTGGGAAATATCATACCATTACGCTACAAAACTTTCGCTTACTCATCCCTTCTTCTAGAGAGGGTTTTCTTGCAATAAGCAATTTATATTTTAAATTGTGAGGTACCAAATTAATGCGCTGTCCTGGTCCATGATACCGCTCTTTTTGACCATCCTCTTAAGTTACAGATTTTTTTTAGCTCACAGTTTAATTGGTGGCATCCACACAGTCTTTATATTGAAAGGCAACTTATTTATATGTGTTTCTTTTCATACTATTATTCTGATGTGCCTTTTTCTTCTAATTCTATCATCAGACGTTTGAGGAACTAATTATTTCAGTTCGGGGTTTGTGATTGCCCTCCTAATACAAGTGTCTCCTCTGAGACTTGAACTGAAGACACAAAGGGATTTAATAAGATCTTACACCGTGAAAGGGATTTAATAAGATCTTACACCGCAAGAGCAACTATGTGTTCTGCTGCTAGCTATACACACACACACACACACACATACATGTTTCTATCTGTGGCCTGTGTGTGTTTCTTTCTGTTGCCATTTGTGTTGAATCTGATGCCAGACGTCTTGAAACGCGAATTTACTCTTTCTGACCCACTGGCCGTCGCATCTGATGCCCCAGACAAGCAAGACCAATAATACGCTACACCTACAATATATTTACTTAAATAAAATAAAAGATCACACTTTTTTTAGCCCACTCTTTCTCTTTCTTCCTCAAATTTGTAAACATAAAAGACAGCCAAAGAGCTCCGAGAGGGTTTGAGTTCGAGTCTGATCTGCAGATTGCACCTAGTACGCCATTGTTGCTGCTAGCTGGCGAGCTCAATACTTTGTGCTGCTTCATGCATGCATGTCACTGAAAACAAGCTTATTTGCTTAGGTGAGCCTCACAAAATTTAATCTCCTCCATCTTATAGTCTAGATCGTGATGATGACCATTTATTTGCATTTACAGATTTTGGAGTACAAGTGTGAGTCTGATCTGCAGATTTCAAATTTGAGCTGATCAACTCAGGGCTGCATATTTAGTGCCCCAAATTGAAGTGGGTTTCTTTGTTAATTGAATTATCATCACTTGCTAGTTACTGCAGTAACTAGAGGTAAGAATAAGAACTACTAATATCGTCCAACTAGCTAGTTATCGACAAAGAATAAATTTTCTGTATTTGTTTTGGCATATATAATTTTTTTGCCAACGTTTTGGTATATATAGTTATAGAATACATGTAATAGCAGTGACCAATATAGAAAATTATCACTTTCTGTCATCAGTTCTATCATCTATGACCAAGCTTGTATGGGAATATGAAAATAGGAGAAAAGTTGCAGCATTATGAGGCATAATTTTCTAGTCATAGCCGACCTAAAAAGTTATCCCTAAACCCTAAAAAGACCACCTTTTTAGATCCATTATATAACTAACATAAAAAGTCACCTTTTAGCAATTGGCCTTGAATTAGTGGCCTCAAAACTCTCGGAGGGTGTATGTTGAATCTCATTTGTAACCTCATGCTACTAATATATACCTTCTAAATAAAAAAGTCATTTTATAAATGGACTGTATTCCAAGATCCTCCTTCCCTCCCGCCCTCTCTCTCATCATCATCATCATCATGATGATGGTGGTTGTGGTATGATTTTTCATGACAGCAATGCAAGTTGAACCAAAAAAAGTAGGGAAAACGCAAAGCACAAAATAGCTACAAGACAAACATAATCATGGGGTTGGCGGAAGGTGAGGAAATAATGGACAGTTCATTAGGTTTGGGGACATACATATATACACAAAACCAGAAATATAAGTAGAGTGTGAGCATAGCTAAGCTTCACCTTAATTCTGGTGTAACAAAGATGTGTGTCTTTGTGTTGGAATGTTGCTCTGGAATGGAGAAATATAAGTATTATTGGAAGTTTTGGTGCTTTATTGATGATTCTGTTTAAGGTTAGTATTGTGTTTAGGCCAATGTAGAATTAGACATCAGATTTGGCAAATCGGTGAAGGTCTATAGAGACATATAACTAATAAACAGTACGTGTCATTATTGCTTACAAGTTCAACTAAATTTAAGTAATTGATTTTCCACCTTTTTTCTTCAGTGACATTATTGCTACTTGGTAGGCTTTGTCAGGACAAAGTCCTCAGCCAAGCCAACGTTTGCACATAAAAAGAAAATGGCTTCTTGGAATTCAGTCCCACTACATGTGTCCTATGAAGTTCTGGGTTGGCTCACTTTTGTTTGCTGGTCTATCAGTTTTTACCCACAAGTTATCATGAATTATCGCAGGAAAAGGTTATCAACTTAATTACTTCCCTCATTTATTATCACCTCATCACAAACACTTTCATGCTTTTTACTACTTTCCTTCTACCATTCTAATTTGCCTCACCTTTTTGGATTTCAGTGTTGTGGGATTGAACTTTGATTTTGTGCTGTTGAATCTCACTAAGCACTCATCCTATCTGTTTTACAATACATCTCTATACTTCAGCCCAACTGTTCAGAAGCAATACAGAGCTAAATATGGTAAAAACGAGGTTAGTTCCTTGAACTATCAGCTTATAAATACAAAATCAAGAGGTTATGATAAATTTGATATTAAAAAAAATTTTAATTTTCATTTTTTTTTACAGATGATACCTGTAGCAGCAAATGATGTTGCTTTCTCATCTCATGCTGTTCTGCTCACTGCAATTTCCTTGTTCCAGATTGCTATCTATGATGTATCATGCTCTTTTTTCCATTGAGCTTCTCGCACTTTCAATTTTTTTCTTCATTTTCCGGGATACTGTTGACATTTATTATTATGGTTTTGTTACTGTAGCGTGGAAATCAAAAGGTGTCAAAAATAGCTTGTGGAATTGTGTCCGTTGCTTGGTCAGTTGCAGCAATATGCTTCTTCATAACTCTGTCTACACACCATTGGCTCTGGCTTCTCTCTGTATTCAAGTATGTTCTTGCTTTCTTTCTTCAATCGTTTCACATTTGATAAGCTACCTTCTAACATTAGTTGCTAATCAATTTGTTGAATTCAACCATTTTGCAGTATCATTCAAGTTTGTATGACGTGTGTAAAATATATTCCCCAGGTCAGGATTAATTCCCTTTTGTATTCTTCTCTTTCTGAAATCTATATTGCAAGGAACATGTTTGTATAAAATATGAGAAAAAGAACTGGTATAAAATGTATTGGTCATCGCCATTTCTCTTTGTATTTAATGAGTTATGAATGTAGGCTGTGATGAATTACATGAGAAAAAGTACATCAGGCTGGAGCATTGGTAACATTCTTCTAGATTTTTCTGGAAGCGTCGGAAACTATACACAAATGGTTATGCAATCAATAGATCAAGGTTTGTATTCTCATCATCTCCTTTCTCTATAAGTGCATGAGTTTTTCCAAATGTATTATTATAATATCATCACAATCACAAACATTTCAAATCTCAGGTTCCTTGACAAACTTCTATGGAAATATAGGAAAATTACTATTATCTCTGGTAAGGATCATTCTCTCTCGCCCCTAACTTAGAATATGAGAATGAATTGTTAATAGTGATGTAATTTGCAAATTTCAGGTTTCTGTATTCTTTGACATTCTGTTCATGATCCAACATTATGTATTGTATCGGCACAAAAAAGACCCAAACTCAAAGGCCCCTCTAGAAGTTGAGGTTGCCATGTCTACTGACAGACCAGTGGCACAGAATGTTTAGGATCTGTGGTGTGATTCACAAATCATCTTTGAATGGAATCACTCACCATAAATGGTGTTAATCAATGTTAACCCATAATATTATAGATCCAAGGAAAGTTCAAAGTTCAGAGTGGCTTGTATGCTGTAATAATGTAGGGATTATTCCCTTGGATTAATTTGTATGTCTAACAATAGCTTACCAGAATGATTGACCAAGGTGAACCCATTGTAATAAAGATTACAAAAAAGGGAAAGAAAGAAAAGCTAGTATAATTTGATATATTATTTAGTAATTACATTTCTTTTCTAGTAAATTCTGTCATAACAAAACTAATTTTATATTTTAATATTTTACCGCCCAAAGGAGAAAAAGGCCTAAGGTATCTTCGTCCCTAATGTTTTGTACCCAGTATCTAAGATTCCTTGCAATGCATGAAAGCAACATAGCAACAGCTCCCAAAACGTGAGGCTTCTAAACAGTGCACATCAGAAGATCTAGTATCAAGAAACTTGGCTTTTTTCACCAGAAGTTCGAAGTAACATTATTAACACTCTTTCAGCATGGCGTAGAATATCATGAGAAGTTTAGAAACTTTCTTATGGAACCTGAAGGAACGCTAAATAACAGGCAAATATCTGAGTATTGACAAAAATTATGATTTAAAGTTGGAAGGCAAAAATACGCCTTTTTCTATTTCCTAAGTGTCTTCTTACAGTGCTATTCATATAAGAATGAGCTCTCAGTTGAGGAATATTGGCCAGAGAAGCCTGAACCTTCTCCTCTGAGAATGAGAGGTCAGTTGGGTTTGTGTGATCCTGCTGGGCTTGTACCCTCATACTTGTAGTAAATTCTGGCAGGTGTATCGAGAAGCTTCTCCAGTCTCTTGGCTCTAAGTTCAAGAAAGAACTATAATGTTTGAGATATATTTATAAAATTCAACTGACCACAGTTTTAGAAATAATGTTTGAGATAAATGTAACAGTGAATCAAACCTAATAAGAGGGGTTGGTCGCCAAAGACTGTAAACATCTCAAACTTCGTCTGGTATATCGATGAATCTATCACTAGTCACCTCTTGCTTGATAAGTGCGTCAGGAAAAAGAGCAGACAAGTCTTCAGGCTTGATTGGCACATAAGTCTTGGGATGCAATGGCGGAGGAGGTTTAACAGGAAGATCTGCAATTAGATTGTACCGCTGATGGGGAATTTCTATTGATTTGTCAACACCTGAAGTTGCTCTTATTCTGCAAGCATTTGAAGGTCTCACATGCACTGGCTTTACACCCAAGGCAAGATGCCGAGGCCACTGCCCATTTACTGAAAGGTAGCAAGTAACAAGAAGGTGTAATAACCAAGTTATGTGAGGTAAAATCATAATCAACCATAATTTCTATTGATTTGTCAACACCTGAAGTTGCTCTTATTCTGCAAGCATTTGAAGGTCTCACATGCACTGGCTTTACACCCGAGGCAAGATGCCGAGGCCACTGCCCATTTACTGAAAGGTAGCAAGTAACAAGAAGGTGTAATAACCAAGTTATGTGAGGTAAAATCATAATCAACCATAATTTCTATTGATTTGTCAACACCTGAAGTTGCTCTTATTCTGCAAGCATTTGAAGGTCTCACATGCACTGGCTTTACACCCGAGGCAAGATGCCGAGGCCACTGCCCATTTACTGAAAGGTAGCAAGTAACAAGAAGGTGTAATAACCAAGTTATGTGAGGTAAAATCATAATCAACCATAATTTCTATTGATTTGTCAACACCTGAAGTTGCTCTTATTCTGCAAGCATTTGAAGGTCTCACATGCACTGGCTTTACACCCGAGGCAAGATGCCGAGGCCACTGCCCATTTACTGAAAGGTAGCAAGTAACAAGAAGGTGTAATAACCAAGTTATGTGAGGTAAAATCATAATCAACCATACGAACAAATTACAATGCCAATTCAATTAAAACCATGTAACAATTACATCTTAATTTTTAACATTAACCTAGTTGAAAAGTAACGTGAAAATGATTTGAAGAACCTCCATTATGCGCTACTATTTGGCACCTCGATACCCTAATGTCCCTTACCTTTGAATACTTCAAACTACAAATATTGCCTCCTTTGCAGTATCTACCCAATTATCCTTATTTTGCATCAAGATCAGGTTGAGAGATAATTCTCTATCATACCAGAGA
>JANTPZ010143596.1:0-12455 GCA_025593235.1 Vachellia pachyceras | reverse complement strand
GCATGAGCTTTCTTGCTAGAAGGAGGCATTAGTGATTGTACTCTCTCATTTCCAGCTAGTAAAGAGGATATATGACCACTCATAACTTGGTTATTTGCTGGTTCCATCTGCAATCTTACTCTTTTCTACTCAAGTCATTGTCACAGAGTTTTGGTTCATTTCATTAGCGTTATTTTAGTCCATTTGGATCCTAATGTAGGGACAAATGAGTTAAAATGTTTTGCTTTAGTAAAAATGTGTTAAAATGTTTTGCTTTAGTAAAAATGCGGTCTTTTTAACAAATCATCGGATAAACATGGAACTGTAAACTGAATCAGATGTAGTAATTAAATAAAATTGCAAAAAAAATTTAAAAAAATATATATACCTACGGCGCCCTATAGATCAATATAGGGCGTCGTAGATCTATCCTACGGCGCCTTTCATCATATAGGGCACCGTAGGCCCTAACTTTCTACTCCCCTCACATATGCGCTTCCCGAAAAAGGGCGTCAATTGGGTTCAAAATAGGGCATGCAAATTAGTTTGATGAAAATGATAAATATATCAGTTAATTAGCTTTATTAATCTTCCCGAACAAAATCAAATGTCTCCTATATCATGTATTGAAGGTAGCATGACCATATCTAAATATTGTCTGATGCTATTGGAGGCAAGTCTCTCAAAAGCATTTTATATACGCACATAAACTCATTATATATATATATACACCATAGGTTTTACAGGCTTTTTTTAGCAATGGTCTGAAGTTGAAATCAGTAAGAGCCCAAACTTTGTTAAAAACCTTCTATTTGATGTTTTGTATTTATTGACAATTAAGAATATAGTAGCTGCTAACCGAAGTTTCTAACGATCAAACTCACCCCCAAATAATCCTTACATGCGAACCTTCACTCATCTTTGAGGAAGTTCATGCAACGCATTAAATCAATGGCCTATAGGAATAGGAGTTAGTTAGCTCCTACCATATATTTGTAGTTTTTCTATTTCCCTCCCTTAATTTTCCTTTTCCAATTTACACAGAGAGAGAGAGTTGATTCGATGGATTGGATTCCGTGGGACAACAATTAAGCCTCTTTTATCTTCTGTTTTTCTTCATCATCTTCTCCTTTTGTTGCCTGAATAATTAAATTTGAATTGGGAATTGAACGAACTTGAAACCTACCTGATATATACAATACACACATATCAAACATTTTTAATTGTCAATATCATCAATTGCCTCAAGAAATACATTAGCAATAGGAAATCATAGGGATATCTACTGCACATACATTGAACATATAATTAAGTTTCAGATGTCACTTACATCAACAAAACCCTTCCTAAATTTGATTGCCCAACTCTTGAAACAGCTTTCGTGATCATCTTCAGTACTACGTACGAATGGACGTACTCCAGCTATATATATATATATAGACACTCGATACACAAACATATCCAAGATACAATTAAACGAAACCTTAGTGATGTTCTTGTTATTATTATTATGCATGCGAGCTGAACTATCCAGATTTTGCAATCAAAGCAAACTTCTGGATTAGAAATTGGATCGTGTCAGTGAGAAGCAGTAGCAGTGGTTCCAAGGAAGGACGTCCTCTTCACAAATCGACCTTTCATGCGAGGTCTTTTTTCTGCGTTCAGTTTCCTCACCTCGTACCTTATCTTCTTCGCGAATAAACGTGTCCTCCTCTTCTCTCTGTACCTCGACACTCTTGCTTCTCTTCCCCCATCCACATGCCCCCTTAATAAGCTCCCAATCTCTCCATAACAGCACTGATGATGAAAATCTCCTCCGCTCGAACCCTGAATTGTTCAAAATTAATTTTATTCATTTAATAACGACCATTGAATTTTTTGGCCAGGTATTTTAATTAGCATACCACATGGTGGATAATATGCCTGCCAAAGAAAACCCACCTCAAGCCTTTATTCTGACCAATAGCTCAATTCTACCAATTGAGCCAAATTTCTTGTGTTTCTAAACGTATAAATTTATATCGATTCTCTAAAGATTTTATTTCTGTAACTGAGGTTGTATAACTCAGTGAATGCAACTGTGCTTGCGAGTTGAGAGAGAAGATCGGTATGTGATCAATTAGCAGCAAGAATTGAGCTCAAGACCCTGCTCAACGTTATACCGATTGGATCTATATATAGATATATATAAATATTTGTGATAAGAATGGAATTGTAGAGGTAATTGAGAGAAGAAGAGGTGTATAGATACCATGCAGTGTGGCCAGCAGTCGTTAGAGTTGAACTGAGGTGGGTTTCCTGTAGTCCAGGGACAACCTTGACTTGCCCAAGCACTTATGACATCCTCGTAGTTTAGCCTCAAAAATATCTTTGCCTTCGTCTCCATCACCACCTTGTTTTCCTCTTCTGATGACGATGATGATCCCTGATGAATAATTCTCTGTGTTGTGTTCCAATTTAAGGTCGTCTCTCTTCTCATGCCTGCTACAACCAAGGAATTATTAGCTTCAACTACTAGTTGTTCGTCCTTAATCTTTAGCGTCCCATGATTATTATTATTATTGTTTCTGTCTGATGACCACAGTACAGCAGTTGTAGTAGTACCCTCCAATGCTTCCACCATTTCTTGTTTACAATCCAACAGTTCTGCTCCTGCACATTCATCATCAATCCCACTTTCCAGTAAGCTTTCAACGTCAGCAGCAAACTCTGCAAGATCCATATCCGACGCAAGAAACTCCGAAAAATTGTTTAAGTCACATGCTCCTTCTTCAACCCCACCAGTACCACTATTCACCGCATCAAAGTCTTTCTTCATCATAACCTCGTCCAACCTCTCATGATCCCCAACTTCACTGTAAATATTACAAAGCTCATCTTCAAACGGATCAAACTCCGGAACCCGGCAAAGCAACCGCTCGTCGCTCTCATCCAAACCACCACCATCTTCTTCGCTTCCGAGCTCCGGTACGACAGGGAGTGCACTACTGTTAAAAATCTCTTCCTGTTCCTCATGTTTGGATTTTTGCTGAGCCCGTAATGATAACTGCTTGCTATTGTTATGACGTGGGGTTCTTGCCTTGCGTGTAAATCCACTATACCATGCTTGCTGGGAGGTGGTAGCCTTCTTGGAGGATGAAGCTGTTTGAAGACGAACCCTTTCATGTCTGCAGGCTAACTGATTCGCAGAGTGAACCAGATTGTCGCAGCCATGGCATAAGAAAGCGTCATCGGCGGCGCAAAACCATCGAGCTCTCCGACGAAGGCAGCTATCACAGGCTCTTGCAGTTTTAGCTCCCAATGCATTGGCTGCTTTCATCTTCTTCCTCTTCAGATTCTGGCTCGTTCAAGTGAGCTAATGGGTGTGTATGTGTATGTTAAAAGTATGTATCTATGGACCCAAGTGGCTTAATTATTGAGACTGTATGTTGAGACTTGAGCGTGTAGGGGGGGGGGGGCGATGGGGCACTTAATTACTCACTAGATAATAGATAGGGCACAAGGCATGCCCGTGCACTTTTGGTGATTTTATGGATTCAGAAGGGAAAAAAATAAAATTAAATTAAAAGGGACGTAATCATGTGGGACCCAGGATGAAGGGCTATCTCAGTGCTGATTGGTGGAGGTTTTGATGTTCATCTCATTGTGAGAATTCTGATTGGGTTATATGGCTAATTAGGCGATTCCCCATGGAGTTTTATGGACCCAGGCGGTGAAGTGTCTGTTTGTGAGGGAGTGTTAATATCTGAGAAAGACACTTTTGTTGTGTTGCTTCATTACACAGTTCAATTATTCTTTGGTTGAAACTGTATCATTTTCTCGTTTTCATGGTCCCCCATTAGGGTTGCTTTTCATCACCTGTGGTTTCCCTCAATCCCCCCTCTCTTTTTTGTCATAGTGCATTTTCCACCATTAGAAGCAGTACTGTACCGCAATAATGATGTTAATATTAACCATAGAAAGATTATATATAATAGATTCTGGATGGTTTAGTGGCTAGAGTTAGCTCCATCTCTAGGATTCGTTTCATCTGTTGGGGTCTCTCAGAGAAATCAGAACCATAAAGTCAAAGTTAACTGTTTATTTTACCACGTACTTTGACTTTTTCCTTTTATCTTACGTTGATGGCTCATAATTTTTCAGCAACCAAGATTCAAGACGACCTGGCGTGTCCAATCATCTGGCAAATCATCGTCCATTTCCTTTTTGCCGGATTCTCAGTCATTGATCTTCAAGTAATCTTAACATCATCAGCACAGTAAGTTAGCTGCTTGAAACACCTCTTCTCTTTTAATTAACTGAACCGGGAGAGTACACATGAGAAAGAAGCTGATATATATATATATATATATATATATTATACACGCGCTCGCGCACAGATTGTATCTGTAATTGTAAATGAGAGAGACATGAAAGTGGACATTGTAGAAATGAGTCCAAAGAAGAGGCATCACCATAGAATTTGGTACATACCAATGCCACAAATTGCCTTAATGATGTGAGGCCAAAAGGATGCCCTTTATATTAGTGTCGTCCCTCAGCACTATGCCACAACTTCCCTTTCATTAAATTCTCTATCACGGGCGCTCTCTCATGCAAATTACCATAAGAATAAAAAAAATATATGTAAAAACCAGGTCTAGTGGAAGGGACTGGTTTCTCATAACAGTAGTAGTTAAGAGTGTCTTAAACAAGATTATCTCTAATAAGAGAATAGATATCTACCAGAAAAATACCATTTAGCGACGGGAAAATTCAACGCTAAATGCTATTTTCCATCAGAAAATTTTCATTTAGCGACGGAAAATATTAGCGATCCTCTTTTTAGCGATGGAAAATAGCCATTTAACGATAGATTTTCCGTCGCTAAATGGTATTTTTCTGGTAGTATATATATGCGCCTATAATATATATAGTATGAGCATCCTCAAGTTGATGAAAGAAAATTTGACTGCAAGGTGATGAATTAACCTGGACAATTTAATGGGTTAAGATATAAAAACACCCATGAATTTATGATAATGTGCAGAAATACTCAAACTTTTTTTTTTTTGGTGAAAATACCAATGAACTTTAAGATCGGAACAAAAATGATACAACCTTTAAATTATTTAACATCTTTTAATTTTTATGGTGGGACCCACCATTTCCTTCTTCTATTAACCGTTGGGTCATTTTTACTACCATTTAAAATTTTAACGATCGGGCGCACATTGAATATAAGTTCACGGTATTTTATATATACCTTGACTCTAGTCTATTCTATTGAAAATTTTAATGATTTTTATGTCTGACAGAAAAAGAAATATAAAAAAATTCATCAAAATTGATTGAACAACAAGTATTAACTCAAAACTAAAAGTATTGAAAACTGGATCATTTATTGAATCAGTCAAAGGAATGCTGGGAGTTAAAAAAGGGGTTGGTTGATCATAATAAAAATATTCATATATAACCATGAAAATTCATTAATTCACAAGTAAATAAAATATTCATGCATAAATCATTTATAATTTAACAAAATGGAGTTATTTAAGAAAATTTAATGGATTGTTATTTTTTTTCACTCAAATCAAATCGATGTCCTTTCAAACTCAACAAGAAAAAAGTTATATAAATCTTTGTGGTGGTTGCCTTTGTGGTGGTGGTGGTGAATCGATGATGTTATAAAAATCTTGAGACTTGATGGAAGATTGGAAGGAGGAGAGGAAGATAAGTAGTGACACATGTCTGATGGAATCTTACTTCAGATTTGATGGCTAAGAAGCATGTAATAGCAACTTATGGCATGACACCTGTTCACCTCTCAACTATCATTTGAATGCTACCCATCGTCTAATTATAGATATTTTTGCTTCAATTGGACCAACAACATTTTAAATCTACATGTATGATTCTTTATATATGTTCTTTCATGACAATTTATCACATAGTTTCTGCCTTTTTTGGTTGTTTCGTGTTGATTTTATTTAGAGTTAATCCCATGTGAAATTCTCTCGTATACAAGATGTGTGAGATGATAAAATTCCAAAAGCTCTCGCGACGTGAGCTTGTGAGTTTGTTGTTATTTTAATTTATACTTATTTTCTTCACATAATTTCCAGAATTCAAATATAAATTATGCAATTTTAGAAAATATTTATTGTGCTGTGTTTTTGTTTATTCTTATACCATGACAGTGAATATAGCTCTAAAAAATTCGAAGACCAACCACAACGCAATTGCCTAATCCCGCTAATTATCAAAGTTCAAGGGCATGGCTTTAATCACGTTCGTTACATCAAATTCCCCGACTACATAGGATGTGATTGGGAAGTCCGTTGAGAGAAATGAATTTACAGATTTTGAAATTTTTTACAAATTTCAAGATGGTTTTATGAATTTCGAAATAATTTTTACAGATTTCGAGATGATTTTATATTGGAATGTATGCACCGTTTGGGAAACGGTATTTCCAAACAAACACATATAAGTATGTATACTATTTTTTTATTAGGGTTTACAGTTAATTAATTATAATATTTCAAAAATAAGGCATATGACCATATATGATTGGAGAACTCTTACCATCAACTTAACCTAATTATTTTTCTAACCATATGTATAACCTAAAGCCACTAATACTTACCTCTTAGTTTTTTTTAAAAAAAAAGAATCATATGGCAATATCTCTACTTTTTGACTATGTGATGCGCCTCATTCTAAGGCATCAAATCAATTGACCTGTTTGAGAAAACAGTAAAAAAGTACTTTTACGCAAGTCGAGGTAAATATGTGGAGGAGATCATTTCGTTTTGTAGAAAAACACGGTACGTTTGACTTTTCCAAACGTTGTCACAGGTTAAACGCAACGCAGATCGTATATCTACGTGGAGTCATTTCAAGGCTTAATTTTCCTAATTTAATTAAGTGATGGCTAAGAGAGAGAGAGAGTTTAAGGAAATGTTCGTTTAAATAATGTATAGTTTGTGAAAAAATAATAAAAAATGAGAGAGAGAGAGAGAGAGAGAGAGAAGGGGGGAGCAGTTTTACCAATATGACGATGCTTCCCGATGATGGATGGATGGGCAAAGGTTATCATCGTTTAAAAGGATTTGGAGTTATATAATCACTAAGTCAAAATATAAAAACTTTAAGAGAAATCTTAAATCTAATTATTTAATTAATAATTATACCTAGTAACCTAGCATACAATTACCTTTTAAATAATTATTAACTCCCACTTGGCATGCGATTTTGGATTCAAATTATAATTCGTCCTCTTAGACATAATAGCCAAACCATATTCATAAGTATGATAAAACATGCAATCCATTTATAAATATAAAAAGAAAAATAGTCATACGAGAAAAGATATAATCATATAATATATGAATATAATTCTAATTATAAATTAAAATACCAAAAATCACATAGGTGATCACAATGATAATCAAAATTAAAAATGAAAGTTCCAATATAACATAATTCAAAACCTAAACCTAGGAAATCATAAAAACGTTACAAGAAAGATCATACTAACAACTCCCTAATATAGCATATAGAACTCAAGCCACTTTTTTTTTTTATGTCAGGACCATGAAAGACTTGTGATTTGGGCTTAAATGATGGTTCTAGGGCCCAATTAAGAGATATAAGTCATAGGTAATTAGTCTGGGACGGGCAATGAACCCAAGATACCGGATGGTTTATACCGAAAAAAATATATATGAGCCCTAACCAAGATATAAATTGGCCCAAATGAAGTCTTAATGCTTATAAACTTCTTGGATCATTCACACCTACGTTTTTTTTAACTCTTTCTCTTGATCATCCATAATCTTGCAATACTCTTTCTCTTGATCATCCATAATCTTTGCAATAGTGTCTTTAGCATCAATTGCTTTAACTTTAAATTCCTAATTTCCCTACTATAATCACAACTAAAAATACCTTCATGCAATTCAGTTTTAATTAAGGAAAATTATAAAAAGATAATAATTAGACCTTTTTAACACTTACTTTATATAATTCATCATAAAAGTAAAATACAGATAACTATTGCAATTAAGCCCTATAATTATTATAAAATCCCTGAGATAGATATAAAAATATATAATAAATTAGGGATTCACCACTATGACAATTTCATCTCTCTCTTTCAACCTTTAGTGCTTTATCCCCCCGAAAGCACATGTATGTTTTCCATTGGAGTTTGAAGGTAATCATATTCTTTTTTTTTTTTTTGCCACTGAAGGTAATCATATTCAAAATATTTGATGTGGGCAACTATTGCAATATGGATTCTAATATGAGTTGCTATGTTGTAAAAGACTAACCCATATTACTCGATTCAACTCAATTGGTAATTTTTAATGTTTTTTCTTTCAGCACAAATATTCTCCTAATGCAAAACAATTATGTTCCTGGTATTATTTTGCGCTAAATGTATACACTCCCCCACTGGAAATTCCATCATTATGAGCTGAACTATATCTTGGTAATTTTTAATGCTTTTACTTAAGAAAATTAATACACACACTAGGAGATTTGCCGCCCAACCTCCATTATAATTAGAGTACGTCAAGCCTTATGGAAGGAGAAATTAGGACCGAATTCACCCGTTTTACTACATTAGGTGAGAAATTCTTCCAAGAGTTCAAGTAGGGGAAGTGGAAGTTGACAACTTATTAGAGGCAAGCAAAGAGACCAACATACATTGATTAATTCGGTGCAAGGAGATTCAACTGTTTCACTATGAGATTTCATGTACCAGTTAAAGAATGCTTTTAAAAAATTATTCCCATTAATATTTAAATATGATCTAATCATTCAAACATATCAAAAAACTAACTCCAAAGGTTGAGTTGAAATCATGTTGCCAGCGTCATGACCTTGTTAGTATATGAAATACCATTTTAATAATTCGTTGAGCCTAAAGTTATGCTCTCATCCTGATAAACTTAAAAGATCTAATTAATTCACCTAAACTTGTTTCTAACAAAAGATCAAGGATCTTTACATGAAGTGCATAAAGAGTGCCATGTCCTCTCGTTACAATTCTTTTTGCTATATATGTATGAGTATTCTTCTAGCTTATACTGATTAGATGCTGACACCTCTTCCAATAAAAATTGAAACATTGGTTGAGTATGCTGTAAGAGTCTACCCAATTCCACTAGACTAACCGTGATCTATACGGATTAATCATCATCACACTTGATGAGACAACAAGAAGGGCATAATCATTTATTGATTAGACTCTTATACTGATTAGATGTTGACACCTCTTCCAATGAAAATCGAAACATTGGTTGGGTATGTTGTAAGAGTCTAACCAATTCTACTCGACTAATCGTGATCTATACTGATTAATCATCACACTTGATGAGACAACAAGAAGGGCATAATCAAGCTGGCTCATTTATTAATGAATGATTTAGAGGGAGGCGAAGGGAATCGCCTAATTGGGTTGATGAGAGATTGAGGGCGACGTCAGAATACAAATCTGATCGACATGAGACCAACAAGAGCAAGTAAAGCCTTAACCAACGGCGTAACGTACCAGACCACCTAATATGAGAAAGTCATCCCATTAACTATATTAATCAGTTATACCCCAAAATTATATGTCTTCGTCCCTTCCCCCATGCAATGACCAGGCTTAGTCACATCCCCAGCGGCCCCTCCATTTCATTATTCTGCGCCACATAATCAGATTTCTCAACACATTCATATCCCTTTTTGCATGTACCGTTCCTTACCTCTTAAGTTAACACCTCTGATTTCCCCCCTCTCATGGAGTTCGACAAGAGGGATAAGAGGCTGCTCGCCGGAGACGCCCAGGTTCGGGAGACAGGCCGATTGAAAAAGTTGGAGAGGCAAGAGCGTGGTGCTGCCAAGAGTGGCGTCGCCGCCGCCCTGGACTAAGCTGAGGGTGCGGCTGCGCCGGCGGATGATGAGGTGGAGGAGTGCTTTGCCATACTCGGAAGGATGAAGTAGGCGGTGAGGTACTTTGATGAGAGGGGGGAGGGGTGAGAGGGAGGCATTGGAACAGGCGGAGATTGTCGTCTGCGATGACGACGGCGGAGGTGAGGCGCCAAACAATAGGGAGGAAGAGATGGACAAGAGGGGTTGGGATTTGAACGTCGAGGCTCCTGAGGTGGCCAAGAGCGGTGGCGCGTAGAGTGGAATTTTGAGCTGGAATTTCAAGGTTCTGATTGAGCATTTGTCTTTTTTTCCCAGGGGGTGTGTGATTGTTTTGCTTGGATTATTTAGTGATTTGGAATAGTTGTTATTCCGCTACTTATTTTCCTAATTATTAATCTCACTCTAATGGTTCTTTGCTTTTATTATCGATCTCAAAATAATGTATATGTAAGCATATATTATTTATAAATGTGTTTACTCGGAGATTACATATTAATGAAAGCATCACATAGTTACAGATTTAAACATATTTACTGTTAACTTTTTAACTGTAAGGATGTTAGTAATAGCAAATGTACCCGTTAACTATCTCCACCTTAACCATTACTTAATGAATCCTCAAACAATTCAGTGTCTTTTGGAGAATCCGTTAGGATAAAAGAGTTATGGCTTCTAAGATGATTTTATGAATTTTGAGATGGTTTTATAGATTTCGAGATAATTTTTTCGGATTTTAAGATAATTTTTCTTACTTACAAGTAAACCGTTCACTTAACCAGCTTTTGTCATATGACATATATTTATAGTACATCAAAATTAAGTTAAAACTGCCAAGGTGCACACGTGTCCATGAGCAGAAGTATCTCTTTCTGATACGGTACAATTGATGTGAGTTTGATCCCAAGACTTATATCAAAGTTGGAATATGCTTCTAAGCCGAAAAAACATTTAATGAAGTACTAACAAGTTAAAATTGGGAATGTTAACTTTATACCGTTATTACATACTCTTTTTTTTAAGAAAAAATTGGGAATGTTACACTTTTCACTGTTTACCCCTCACATGATGTTTTGAGGGCATAGAGATACGCACTTTAATATATGGGAGAAAAACTTGTTCTCGTTTCTTCTTTTAATGGCATGGAGCTGACGAAGCAGCGCAAGGAAGATATACTTTTCGTTTTATAGACTCAATAAATTTAGGAAAATTTACAATTATGTCCAAAATAGGAGAATTAATGAATGAAATGTCCCAAAGATTCAAAAAATTACCATGAGGTCCCAAGAGTAACTGCTGAGGTTGTTAATGAAGGTTGGTAAAGTTGCTAATGATAACCTCAGCAGTTACTCCTGAGATCTTATGGTAATTTTTTGAATCTTTGGAATCTTTTATTCATTGATTCTCCTATTTAGGACATAATTGTAAATTTTCCAATAATTTATGCATATGTGGACGATGCCAAAGTTGGTCTATCTCAATTTTTTTTAATCTACAACAGAGTTGATTTACTTTAATGGTACCATTCCGGGACCAACCAAAACAAGACCACAAAATGGAATATGTTAGGAGAATGATTTTACGGATTTCTAGATAAGTATGTGAGAGGAGTTTTTATCTCGATTTACGTGTAACGTGATTAGAAATCACCCCAAACACGCACAGTATTTATGTATTTTTGCTTGATATTAATATTTAGCACATCTGTGTGATTTACATGTAAATATATTTTGACTAGATAAAATAGGACTTGGTTAATAATGAGGTTAGTATACTATTTTATATTGATTAAGATGCATCAAACGCACTGAAAAATTTATTCAGATGCCCTCAGTACCTTAAAGTGTTGTGTGGGTCAATGAGCATTCTAAAATATTTTTTCAAATACATTAAACATCTTAAAGTGTTTTTTGTGCAATTTTACTCTTGACAATTCATAGTATTAGATAAAATATTTTAGGGTACTGAACATATTTGTAAAAAATACATCAAAATATTGGATAAACCGCAAATTGCTTTGAAATAATGAGTGCATCTAAAAAATACTTAAAAAGTGTTCAATGAAATTTTACCCTTTTGTAATTTTTTATAACTACCATAGCTTTTGAACTTTTGCTGTTTTAAATGTGAAAATCATATATAAAAGCTATAGGTTTGACAAGACTATGAATTCTGTTAGATATGATTAGTTTTGATGATGTCAAATAAGAGCAAAATGTGTTTTTACAATGCAAAAAGTTTTCACAATATATATTTACCATGCATAATGATTTTACAATGCATATTGGTTAATCAATATTTGTGCATTCCTTTAATTGGAGGATGATGTGGTTTTGAATGTATTTTGGATGTTAAAATGTTTTTAAATAGATGATTTATTATCATACATTGAGTTACCATTCATCTAAGCTTCATTTGGATGTTCAAAGTTGATTCTGGAAGTTAATATTCGAGTATGATGAGTTTTTGGGGTTTCCTATGGCATTACTTGAAGCAAAACTCGAGTATACACTTGAAGTATTGAATTTTGGAGTCAACACTCGAGTATTGGGTCACAAAACTCGAGTATT
>JANTPZ010143589.1:1143-14203 GCA_025593235.1 Vachellia pachyceras | reverse complement strand
AGGTTTAGGTTACAAACATGACAACAACTTCAAGAAAGTATGCATCTTAACCATTTACACCAAAAACATGCAAGCAAAACATCATCTTCAAGCATCATTAACCTTTTCCTTACCCTCGCTTGAACTTGCACCTACATGGTTAGTTGTGGAATAATGAGATTTTGAAATCCCAATAGCAAAACTAGCTAAACAAAAGTATTGTGAATATGCATGTAACAACCTTTTAACAAGTATATGAGCATGTGATATGTGATATGTTCAAACTACATTTTTATATGCATATGGCCATAGTAATCAAAATCACATTTCATACTCATATCATTCACTTCATTCATCACAAAAATCATGCACCATTCACAACCAAGTTCATAAAGCATAAGTTTGGTTTAGTAGTCTTGCTACCTTTGTAAAGCTTCTCCCTTTTTTAAGTTAACTCCAAATTTCTTTAGGATCCCTTCCAAATGTGCTCTTGAGGGTCTTAAAATCCTAAAAATCATGGTATAAAATCCATGTAAATACACAACCAACAAGTTGCCATAAAACTTGTAAAAACGCATAGGACTTTTTGTAGATTTTTCAAGAGGCATAAAAGTTTAAATCTTGGTTTTTATGGTTCCTTAAACTTCTAAAATTTATCTCTTGGCTTTACCCTACACAAAACATCATTTTAAAGCCATTGGAACCATAAAAATGCTCAAAAACACAGCCTTTCTATTTTTTTCTTTAGCTTGGACGAAAATAGCAAAAATAAGGAAAGGGAGGGTTTTTCAACTTTGCTTATGAAACCATGTGTTTCCTTGCTTTCAAAACCCATTTTCTTAACTTTGATCTACTCAAACACACCTTCCCTTAGACCAAAAGAAATTTGGGCAGCACCTCCCCATAAACTTGAGCTTCCCAAAATTTTACAACAACACAAACTAACCTACAACAACCAACAATCTATCTTTTACCCTTCAAGGAAGAGCTAGCAACCATTTACTACTTTTAAAACCTTCTCTTTTCCATTTTCAACTCTTGAAGTCCTAGCCTTTATCCTCAAAAAGGGAGGCTCATTCAAGGAACAACTCAAGAGAAGGTAGTAGTAGTGGGAAACTCAAGAAAAGAGGGAGATTAGGTTGCAAGAACATTTTACCTTGTGTTAGGGAGCTTGGGTTTCTTCTTTCTTGCTTGGGGAGGGAGTGTTTTCTAGAGAGAAGGGAGAGCAAATTTCAGACCAAGAGAGAGAGGGAGATGGCGTGAATGATAGGGAAGAGAGAGGGACTTGCTAGTTTAATTTTGGTCTTTTGTAATTTGTGTGGAGCATATTAAAACTTGGGGACCAAGTAGCAAAATACTTGATCCACATCTCCTTGTCTCATCCTAGCTGAAAAAGTGACTTTTTAGACCCCCTAGGCGTCAGATTTTGTTGGCTGGGCCTTTGCCCGGTCCAGTTACATGATCCGGTGGCACGCATTTCCGTAAAGTAACCTTTATGGGAGTAGCTACCTTTTTATTTTTCCGGAGACTTTATCTCTCACATGGCACCATTCCCTAGGCCTCCTTGCCTAGGTGGCATCATGTCCTAGCCATAGCATCTCCGGGTTTCCCTCGTAACTCGTCAGGATTCCTCGATTTGCGTGCAACATCGTAAAACGGGCTTCCAGCGGCCAATTTGACTTAAGGACATGGAAAAATTCTATATTTTTCCTTGATTCTCAAACTCTTTTCCGTTCCTCAAAATTCTCCCAGATTTTCCGTAATTAATTTTCTAAGAAAATACTTTTTCGGGCTTTTCGGGCACTGTTGTTCTCCGTACAACGAAACTACCCGCACCGGATACCGAGTAATAATTTTATTAATTACTTTATGACCCAACTAAACTTTTCTCAGTTCAGGTCTCTGGCATTTGAGGACTCCGGCTACCTCAAATAATTATTTTTCATTCATCCTTAACTCCGAAATCGCTTAATTACGAAAATGCCACTACTTATCTTACTTTCCTCACAATTACCAAAATGCCACTACATTTTACCAAAATGCCATCACCTTTTCTACTCTTTCTTAATTCCAACTTTACCCTTGGTTGACTTTTGACATTTTTTGTCAACTTTGACTTTTTGGTTGACTTTTGACCAAATTACCAAAATGTCCTTATTATTTGATGACATTTTGAGCCCTAGGTCTTTTAATTGAAATGACCATTTTACCCTTAGTCATTTTCACTTAGACTTCTCAAGACTAAGGACTTAGTCAATTATGATCTTTCTTTCCTTTGGTATTTTCCTCTATATTTTTTCTTATTTATGGACCTTAGATTATCACATAATTTACCGGTCTAGCCTTTAATTTAAGTTACAGAAATGCGGATATTACATAATGACCTGCGTTGAATCGCTTGTTGTCCTTTTTCACCTGTGGTAGAAAACTCTTCCTTTTCACAGAGGAACTAGCGTGGTCAATACTACAATGATTGCTGCAATTCTTGCAAAGGCTATAATTGTGCATGTTCGTTTCAATGATACGACAAGTATCAATAGCCTTATTGTCAGTAAATTGTTTAGCTGCCAGCTTCTCTCTCATTTCTGGCCTAAGTCCCCGTATTAGCTTATTTGCAGACCACCTCTCATCATCCCTGTACTGAAGATAGGTGGAATAGTGAGACAAACAGATAAAACTTGACAAATAGTCATCAAAAGTATTTGTTTGGGATTGTTTTAGCTTCAAGAATTCCACCTCTTTTCCATCTCTAACCGAGAGAGGAAAATACTTCTCATTAAACTTTTCTTGGAACAGCTCACAGGTGATTGGAATGCTTCTAGCCATTAACACCATTTCAGTGTTCTTCCACCATCGGTCAGCATCCGCTTCCAACATATAAATAGTCATATGAGCCTTTCTCTATGAAGGACACTGTATAATTCTAAATATTTTCTCCAAGTGGGTTATCCAATCTTCTACTTTCTGCACATTAAATTTTTCCTCATAGGCAGGAGGGTGATGTTTAAAAAATTTAGTAACCCAGATCAATAAGTCTTTCGATTCCTATTGTGATTATGAGTGGGCAATCTCATTGCTTTGATCATTTTCTTCATTATTTCCTTCCTCATTTATTATGTTTTGATGCTTCCTTGTTTCTCTACTCCTCTTGGAGCTCTTGAATTGTTCTTTATTGCTCCTCTAGCCTGTCCAATATCTGCTGCATTGGATCAGGTGGAGGTCTATCCTCTGAAGTATGAGATCTTTGAATACCTCATCAAAGAATAGCCATATCTATTTGTCACTATATTCAAAAGACCAATCATTAAAGCTTTTGAATTCTTACTTATAACAAAATAGAATTTGGAATACATTCAAACTAATATATATCACATTATATGATCAGTTAATCTCAATAACCAATACTAATCAAAATCATTTCTTTAATAGCCAGAGTATCCTAGCCCAATGCCAAGACCTATGGCTTTGATACCAAAATCTATCACACCCCTTTATATAACCTAGCCCAATCTAGACCTTTTAATCAACAAGTGCAACTATTCTAAGTGTGTGATTCTTTTTTTTTAATAAAAATAGTCCTTTGCATAGTCTGTTTAGATTGGGGTTTTTTGGAAAATTTTGAACTTTTTAAAACAACCTATATATAAGCTATTTTTCCAGTTAAATCCAATGTGCAATGTTTGATCCTAGGTCATTACTCTTTATTTGTAATTTGAAAATAGTTTTCCTTTCAAAAAATATTCTCTAAGTTCATCTATTCGCGATAAATCATTTAGTTTTACTCATTATCCATTGAGAATAACATTTACCTACATATTATAGGGAGATGTTATACTTACATCTATCTTATGTTTCATATTTCTATGTACATAATTTATACAATCATCTATTCATACCCATCCAAGACATCCAAGCTTATATCAAAATAATACCTTAAACTTCTAATTAAACCAAGTTATATGTAAAGGGATTCTTCCATCTTCATTCTATGCTTCCCTTGTCATCAATTCCTTGCCTTTTGAGCATTCCACCTTTGCTATATTTTATTGAAATGGGGTAAAATTTGAAAATCCCTGTAGTAACCATAGTTTATCTTATAGTTATATATAAAATTCACAATCATGTAAAAACAAGCCACATATTAATACGGCATATACGACAATGGTATACATCATGAAGTCTCACCTCAATAGCTTTGCAAACATATGGCAATAATTTACTGTAGGAAGCTCCACCACAACATCTTTGCACATCACATGGCACAAATAAGTATGCAGAATTAAATGCATAAGAATAAGATAAAACGGATTTCTACATGTCTCCCTTTATTTTTTTTTTGCCTTCCTTAGTATTTCCTTTTTCAGTCTTCATCAAGGTGCTCAGGCAAATGTCAGATCCTAAAAGCATCATGTATAATATAACGTTAATTATACACTTATCCTGCTTTATTTAGCTCCTCTTTCTTTTCTAACCCCATTTCTATCCGTTACATTATTTGATTTTCTTTCCTTGACTTTTGAATTATTTTTCAATAGTTTTGAAAAATAATAACTTATTCCATAAAATTCCAAATACAATGGTTCAAACTTTTATTTGAAGTTGTTTGTATTCTCTTTCAATGAATATTAGCAATAATTAAATATAGTCCATCAATATTCTCAACTAAATGCTCAAAAGTTTCAGCTTGTTAATTAAATTTTCTAATTTTTCAGATTTCAGTACCAAACTTTATTGATTCATAACTTGCAACCTATTTATTCAAATAATGCATTCGAGTACTCATTTTAAAATTTATTATAAGTACTATTTACTTACAAATTTTCATGATCAACAATGACCATTTGACATATTAAAAGTCCACTCAAATACAATTGTTTAGATTTCAATACCAAATTTTTTTCACTTCCCCGATTCCTCAATTCTTTAATATTCCCACATGTACCGTCTTACATATTTATACACACCTACACATACGAATATGCATATACGTACATAGGTATGCGTATATTTATAATCTTACTTTCCAAAAAATGTCTTTAATGTCCCATAAACATCTTAAAACCCATTTTCTTAACACCTTCGTTATTTTCTATAAACAAGAGCTTCCAATGATTTATGCATGCATATATACTAAATTTCAGATTTTCCAAAATACATATATATACAAAGATACACACGCCATGTACATACATATATATATATATATTTACCTCACAGGAAGTAACCAACATGTGTAGTGGCCAACTCAAAAATTTAAACCCTTTAAAATTATCTATTAAAATTTTGCTACATTAACGTGGTCTTATATTATTTAAACCCAAAACTTCTCAAAATGTTAACTTTAAAAATTTTCTTTGATCAAAATAAAATTACGATCATTAGAAAGATAAAAATACATAGAATAACTTTTATAGAGAAAGTTTATTGAAAAGAAGAGATTTTAATTACCTAAATCATTCCAACCAAAAAAAAAATGAAGCCAAGAACGCACCTCATCCCTATCTGCTGCGGATGCAAAGAGGAGAAGGGTGGGGTATAAAACCCCATGACCGACATCCCCCTTTCTTTTCTTTCTTTTATTTTTTTTGACCTTTTCTTCTCCTTTTCTTCTTTTTCTCTTCTTGGTCTGCAATCACCTCCCCTCCACTATTACCCTCTTTTTTTTAATATTATTATATTTTTTCTTATTACTATTTACCGACGCTTCTTCTCTTTTTCTTTTTTCCCGAATAAGTCCAAAATGCTATAAGATATTCCAATAAGTAATTTCTTTTCCTTGAATTTGACCCTCAAAATGTAGAATAATTCTTCTGATAATTTTTTTGGTTATTTACTTATTTTTCTCAAATTTCCTTAACAAATGAAATAATTTCTTAAAATAACTTTTAGCCAAGCAATTTATTCATACTTATTCAAAATTTTGTAATTGGCTTCCCAAAATATGCTATTAAATTAATAGTGTTAGAACTCTCCAATAGGTAGATCCTACCTATAACATTAGGCCATTATTAGTGCTTACACTTTCAAACTAATTCTCAAGTAGTGTGTGTGTGTGTGTGAATCATTCCACGCCCCAATATTTAAAAGAAAACTGAGGAATATATATCATTTTGTAGAAGTAATATTCTAAAAATTGCGGCATATGATCTTATAAAAGAAACAGTGGCATATGGTTCCAAGACAAGACAATAATCCTTCACTAGGAAAACAATAACATAATATGTTTAAGTAATTCATGTATGGGAAAAATGACATTTAACTCTATATGTTAAGGAGATAGTAATAACTGCACTTTATTATCTAATTCAAAATATGAATATATATATATATATATAATACCCCTAAAAGAGGCTCAAAATTAATATCCTTCTCCCTTCAGATATTGTTTAAATTAAAACAATATTATTTCATACCTTGTGATGAATCATGGAGGCCCTCTTTGATGCTTTTTTTTTTTATTAGATTTAGGGCGTAGACGAATACCCTGACCCTTAATTTGATGAATATGAGATTTGATCCGATTGATCACACTTGCTGCAAATTCAAACCCACAATGCTTGAACTTCACTATCTTCTTCTTCCCTTCCAATACCCAAACGTGTTGCAGCATTTCAGCTGCCTTTGGCCTTCCACCTATTGTTCTCTCCATCATTCCTTTCCCTGCATCCGATCAAGCATTCAAATTCTTCAAATTAAAGCTTAATTACAAATACAAACCTCTGATGAATCTCCTATCAAGTCCAATACATACAACCGTTTCCCTTTTTCAGCTAATAAGACCATCTACTTCTCTTCACAAATTCGGGTTTATATGAAACCAAACGTAAGCAATCTCACTGGTTTCAGAATAGATATTGAATATTGATACCCTAATCAAAGCGAAACTAGCTGGAAGAAACATAAGTGAAGAGAAGCAAGAAACGAATAAAGTAAATAGAGAGAGGGTTACTCAGGATCTTGGAAGATGAGTTGGGCGATCGACAGCGACGGAGCCAGGACCTTAGAACAGTGATGGCAACTTTTTTTATTTTCATGTAAATGACAATAAGTTTACTGGTATAAATAATTTAAGTGGGTTCAAATCTTAAATATCAGTGTGTGTATAATAAAAATCTAATAATAATTTACATATAAATTAAAAATTCCTGTGGGGCATTTGCCTACGGTGAGTACAGTGTGGCTCCGCCACTAGTGATCGAGATGTATAGTGATGATTTGAACCCAGAAGGTAAGGAAGAAGATGAGGTGACCACAGCATTGTCCTCTTTTAGTTGTGAATTAATCTTTTGATCCATAAATTTTTGACATGAGTGTAATTCGATCCTTAAACTTTGACTAGGTGCAACTCAATCTTTATAATTTGAACTTGGTTGTAATTCAATCCCTGAACTTTAACTTACTGCAATTCGCTCTATATAGTTTTAACCATTTTATAATTGAGTTCTTGACATTTTATTATATATAATTTATATTTTAAATTATATGAACTAAATTATAAAATAGTTAAAACTACAAAGACTGAATTACAGTGAATTAAAGTTCAGAGACTAAGTTATAATTGATTATAAAATATAAAGATTGAGTTGTATCATGTTAAAGTTTAAGAACTGAATGGCAATTGGATCTAAAAAATATAGAACAAAGGACTAATTTTCCCTGTCTTTTTACATAGAATTGAAGGGTATTTTAGTCTATTAGATAGTCGCTAATTAACTGGGGAAGTGACATGAAGTGGAAATTTTTTTAAGATTATCTAAAAGCATTGGGTGTGGGAAAAGTTGTAATTCAAGTCCAATACGTCAAATCGCTTTATATTTAGGGAAATTTACTGTTGAGTCCCCACATAAGGGACTTATTTATCAAATGGTCCTAAGTTTTAAAATATTTATCAAATGGTCCCAGAGGTGTTGTCAATTTAGCTCATGGTGTTGTCAAGGGTTGTCACGTGACAACACCATGCGCTGTATTGACAATACCTCTGGGACCATTTGATAAATATTTTAAAGTTTGGGACCATTTGATAAATAAGTCCCTTATATGGGACTGTACAGTAAATTTCCCTTATATTTACACTTAACAGTGGCGGCTTCTTTGGGCATTCTCGTCAATCGGCATCTGCCACAGAATAACTGTTGTCGGCAATATATAACATTTAATTTACTACTCTCTGATGATCCATATATATATATATATATTTGTCTGGACCTTTTTCAAACGGTACACACAATCTAATATAGAATAATCTTAAAATTTGTAAAAAAATTATTTCAAAATTCATTAAAATCATCTCAAAATCCATAAAACCATTTTAAAATTCGTAAAATACTTATAAATCTGTAAACTCCTTTTTCCTAACTCACTTCTCTAAGACACCCATTTGTGTTTGGGAAGTTATTGTGAGAATAGTTTTTACGGATTTCTAGACAATACTATAATAAATAATATAGTTATGAAGATATATATTTGAAAAATATATTAACAAATAATATAAAAAAAGAGAGGAAGGGTGATGTGACAGAATAAAATAATAATTAGGGGGAGAAAGAGGAAGGGTGATGTGACAGAATAGCTTTTTCAAAACCTAGGTTTTAAACCGAGATTTTGTAACCAAAATAGTTTTTGGGTAAAAAAAATTTACTTGGACAAAACCTCGATTTTAAGGTAAAACTTAGGTTTTGAAACTAAAAATTGATTTTTAAACAAGCCCCTGAGGCACTCCTAGCCTCTAAAGTAAGTGGACTCCTCCTGTAACAACATGATGAATAAAATAGTAAAAGAGGTGAAAGAAAGGTAAAAAGTCAGAGTTACTTCATATACGATACATCATTCCGTTTCTTACAAGATTATTTGGTGTTTTTGAAGTTTTCTTATAGGTATTATGCTTTGTAGATTTAAATGAACGGTTAAGATTGCAATCAAAGTAAACCATGTGACAATTTCTTGAATCATATTCCAATAATACATCAACATTATTCAAGTTTTGTTTAATGAAATATTCAAATTTTTTTCAATCTTTTAAATTTGGGTTGAGGTGAAAAAAATATCCATAAATTTTTATCAAAGGCATAAGTACTAGGCACCTTATAACAACGGATATCATAGATTATATGTAACAAGCATACCATTTTTGCGTATATTTTAAATGTTAGGTATCTTGCATCTCCCCAGAAGCACAAGATACTAGACACAATTTCAGTAAAAGTTTATAATATTTTTACACCTTGAGCGTTTAAATTTTGTCCACTTTCGCCCTCAATAATGTCCAAGTGCATGTTTGATCGGAATTCACCCCATTGGAGAGCAATTCGTACACTATTTTATCATCGTAATTCCGCTTAAAACGATGAGTACGTTTCAGTTTTTTAAATAATAAAATCAAAACCAAGAAGAACTCTTAGGGTTTGTTTGGAAGTTATTTTGAAAATAGCTTTTAAAGATTCCGATGTAAAATCTAGGTTTTGGAGAATAGATTTTATAGATTCCGAGGCAAAACTTAGGTTTTGAAAAGTGATTTATGGTTGGGAAGTTATTAACTTTTATAGATTCCGAAGCAAAAAAAGTAGGTATGAAAGATGATAGAGAAAAAATGAAAAGTAGGAAAGAGGAAAAAGAAGAGAGAAAAAGTAGGAAAGAGGAAAAAGAAAGAAGGAAAAAATAGAAAAGAGGAAAGAAGAAAAAGTACGAAAAAGAGGACAAAGTAGAAAGACAAAATCTAAGTTTTAAACCGAGGTTTTGTAATCAAAATCGCTTTTCAGGATATTTTTTTGTGCTTGGATAAAACCTATATTTTGAGGTAAAACCTAAGTTTTGAAACCAAACCTTCGTAGACACACAAGGCCTTAGTCTTGCAAGCCTTGCCAAGTTCGTGAATGGCATCGGCATGGATGAGAGGATCCGGTGAGGTGAGGAGAGAGAAGTTGATGATAGGGAGGGAAGCAGCAAGATCATCGGCGACGTCATCGCGACGTTCAGTGATGGTCTGATGGAGTGATAGGTGGAAGGGATGGGAGTGCCTCCGATCGATTCGGCAAAGTCTTTGATGCTTGAAATGTCCGAAGGACGAAGCTTTTGGGGTTCCGCCGAGGAAAAAACACCTGCGGAAGCCATGGTTGTGTCTTTGAAGATGTAGGGCGATGGAAGCTAGCTGTGTCCGAAATGTGACGCAGCAGGACTGGGGAAAACTAACAAGAGGAGGAGGAGGTGCATGGAAAAGACAAAGGCCTTGTTTGTTACGATGGAATCACGTGGAGATAGAAATCGAACCCAATTCCATGATTATAGCATGTTTGGTTGTATGGAATTTCCCAAAATTCCATTTCCATATCCATCACAAATCCAGAAAATGATTTACACATGATTATAGTTAATTAGTTTTGCAATTCCACCCTCCTAAATTCATTTTTGCCCCCACCTCTTCCATCATGACCTCCAGTTGGTGCAAAAAAAAAAGAGAGAACTAAGAAAAAATTAATCTAAACCATCCAATTAATATCTAGATATAGTGTGGAGTGGTAATGAGCTTTTGATACTCATCATTCCACGCAGCAATAAAACTTGTTACCATTTAACATGCGTGAAATTGCGACGGTATAAAGTATACTGTAGAAAAAGAATCTAAATTTGGATTTTTGCTTATTTTAGGTAAGAGAATTCACCTTGAGATGTTGTTTTATTTTTCTGCCGGCATGCTTGTGCTATTTTGATAATTTATTTTGATAGTGGTTATAACAACTGTATCATTGATTTACATTGCTATATATGCTTTTTACAAAAGAATGTGGAAGAGAGATCATTGAAATAGCTCATTGTAGTTGTTTATTTTATTATTGTTTATTATCGTGTTATATAAAGATATAAGTTTCCAAATATAATAGTTTTGATTCAATATCTTAATAAAATACAATATTCATATTCATATTTATATTATTTATTTTTTGACAAAAATTTATATTTATATTCACTTTTTAATCATTTTATATCTACAGTAATTTGTCTTATGTTTTGTCTATGTTGAGTTTTTTGTTTTTCATAATATTTAATAATATATTATTTTAATATACTAATATTATTATATTTATTACGTTTTTATAATATTTACTATATTATTTTAATAGAATAATATTATTTTTTTATTTAATCATATTTTTCATTTTTATATTTATTTAATACTTTGTCTATTTCATTAATTAATACCCATTAAGGATAATATAGTTAGTTATACACTTTTTCTACTTATCTTACCATCATTTTTGACCTACCAAACATATAATTTTCTATCAAATCATTTTCAATTCAAGTGCAGACCAAACATGATACCACTTAAAAATTTCCAATTCAATTCAATTCCATTCCATTCCGTTCCGTTCCATTACAATCGATTCCTTAAATCAAACGGGACCATATAGGTGTTAGTACTATTATATTCTTTATGTAATTCATACTTTGACACACTTCTCAAAATCAATTTACTTCCGACGTTCAAAATGGAAATTATCAAATCAATTCTAAAAGGATATCTTCTCAAATATTATCTAAAATAAGGACACGCATATATTATATGGATGGATACCTACAATAATTTTCTAGATATTCTTTTGACGACATCACAGCGATGAAAAATAGTCATTTAGCGATGAATTTTTTCATCGCTAAATAGCATTTTTCTGGTAGTGGTATTGCTTTCTTCTTTGTTTATTTAGAGTGTTTCTCTTTCTTGAATTCTTGGTTCAGATCACTCTTCTAATGTCAATTTCAATCTTTTTTCATCGCTTTCAAACAGTATGTATCATCATTTAATTATATGGCTAAGAGTGTTTAAACATCCATGTGTGTGTGTGTGTTTTTTTTTCCCCTATATGCATACAGAGAGAGCATTTCAGAATAACAACTGTGCATGTGGATGGCCATACATAAAACTAGGGGATTCTGAAGTCTCATACAGTTATCTAATTGTGCCATGTAATTAATGACAATTATACCACAACAATATTTTTTTTTTGACCATATGCTACAACCATATTTACATATATGTTGAAGAAATGTAATAATATGGTCAAAATGATGTTATGCGAAAGAATGTAATTTTAAATTAAAATATCATAAATTCACTCATTATACTTTAATAGGAAATTCCAGCCCTTATCCAATGCAATTTTGTGAATCTAACAATTAGAGGTGGAAACAGGTTAGACAAAACCTTTCAATATGACTGTTTGGTAATAAGTCGGCTTAAGCCTGGCCTGTGACATGTTACAGACTTTTTTGTTAGTCTAAGTCTGACCTAATTGATGCTTGTTAAAAAGGCCTGTAATTTTAATAAATCCAAAATTACAAAATAGACCTATTATTTCTAAAACGCTGGTTCCAGTGTCAGATTTAATGTATGACTCTATTTCAAAAAACTAAGTCAACATAAATCAAATATTTCTTGCTGATAAACTTTTAATTAAGGGTGTTCAAAAGCCTAGTGGTCATGGCCAGGTAATAAACTAACAAGTATTTAATTTCTATATTCTCCAAGTAACACGTTTATGTAATAGTAGTAATTTTCTTACTTGAGAGAGAAAAAGGGAGAGCCATTATCCCTTTCCACATTGTTTTGGGGGACATGCAGCAATTAAGCATTCTTTCATTCACTTTGTTATTTAATTGTGTTTGTTTGGGAACGCGGTAGAGAATTACTTTTACGCAAGTCGAGGTAAATATGTGAAGGATATTATCTCGTTTTACGGAAAAACACTATTGAACGTGCTTTTGGGAAGTAAATAAGCTTTTTCAAACAAGCACAATATCACTTGGTCCTGTCTTATCTATAATAAGAAAGCAATTAGTATGCTAATTAATTGATATAATCTAGAAAACCAAGGTTGTCAAAACCGGACCGGCGACTGAACCGGTCAAGACAGTGGGTTAAGGGTTAATGGGTCAGACCGGAGTTAAACCGGGGGTCAGACCGGTGAGGAATAAAAAATTAAAAAAATAAATATTATCACATATTGACAAAATCAAACTATTGAAAATTTCAAAAAATAAGTAGTAAATTCCATTATTAACAAAATAACAATTATCAAATAAATAATAT
>JANTPZ010143587.1:0-13385 GCA_025593235.1 Vachellia pachyceras | reverse complement strand
AAGCCTCACCTTCTTCCACCACCCCTGGTTATTAGACACATTTATAAAGCATTTAGGGGTAGGCTTTTAACTTCCCTCTCGGAGGATGCCAACCCATACAATATCATACCAGTTTCACGCCCTCTCCCTACGCTTCTCACCCCTCATCGCTCCAAAGTCCAAACACGATGTATAATAATTGTATGGATCTTTTTTTTTTTGAAAGATTATCTGTGAAATGTATATTATTCTGGATGAGACTATGCATGCATCGTTAGGATTTGTCGAGTTCTGTTCGTAAAATTGTGGCGTCCATGATTCTGTTTCAAAAGAAAAAGAAAAAAAGAATTATATTTGTGTTTTTATTTTGCGGCCATATAAAGCATATAGACGAATTGCATTGAATATCAGTTAGACACATTTATGTTCTTGTTACTCTCAGCTTCATTGGACAAGGAAACATATTTAATGTCTGACCACCTCTTCCTCATCAATTATGGCCGTTGATCTTCTGAGACGACGAACATTGAACGTATGTTAGAGACAAGATTAGAGCTGCCCATTCCCTGTTAATAAGTCAAAGGTAATTATATTTATGAGGGCAGTTGAGATTTAAAAAGTCGTTGTGTAAAAGAGAAAAGATCCAGCAAAAAGTAATGTCTATAGACTAATATGTGTCAGAGGATAGCAGTGCTCGAGTTTTGTTGTTCATAACTCGAGTGTTAAGAGACTGATGAGAATTTGAAATCAATAAGCCAATACTTGAATTTTGAATCAATAACTCAAGTTCCAGAGAACTTTTAATGTAACTCGAGTTGTCACTGACGGCGTTCAATATAAAACTTGAAAATTTTTGTTTAACACTGGAGTTTAACATCAAATGTTGCATAACTTGAGTTGTATTAGTAAAACTCAGGTGTTTGTAAATATTTTTATGCCAACATTTCTATTAGTAATTGAGTTTTTAAAATTTATGAAAATTATTCTTGACACTCGAGTTTTGGTACATATAACTTGAGTATTGACAAAACTTTTGTTGATACTTGAGTTTCAAAGAGAGCTTTGAAAGAAGTTTTTAACACTCAAGTTTCGGTACATATAACTCGAGTGTTAATAAAATTTTTGTTGCCACTCAAGTTTTAAAGAGAGATTTGAAGTGAAAGGCATTTTGAACCTTCAATACTCTAGTTTTTGACAACAGAATTCAAGTGTTATCAAAACTTTTGTTAATACGCGAGTTCTCAAGGAAATTTTTAAACTGGTAGGTACTTTTAAGCTTCAACATTTGAGTTTTCAACAACAACACTCAAGTGTTGTCCAACTTCCTTCACAACTCGAGTTCTCTAGGAAATGGTGTGGAAGACTTGAATTTTGAGTTCAATACTGAGTTTTAGAAACCAAAATCTGAGTTTTGGCAACTTTTTTTCATAACTCGAGTGCCCTTTGCAAATATTGAGTTATAAAACAATTTCAGATTTCATAACTTGAGTTTTTAACATTAAAACTCAGTATTGTCAAAAGTGTTGTGAAGACTCCTAATATCGTAGCAAATGATCAGTCCCTCAATTGTTTGGTGAGGGACAACATGACATTTATGCCAAAAATTTAGCTACAATAAGCTATGTTAATTGTTTAATAATAATAATATATGCCAGAAATTGTAAGCCTCTTATTATTGGAAAAATACCCACTTTAATGATATCATGCTTAAGTAATTATTTTGTTGTTTTTAATTGTGAGAAAAGCCTTAATAGCTAAAGTTGAATCGTTAGTTGCTCTCCAAGGGGTCTATTTCTCATTAAATGGCTATTTTCCGTCGTTAAAGGTCACTAATATTTTCTGTCGTTAAATGAAAATTTTCGGATGGAAAATAGCCATTTAGCGATGGATTTTTTCGTCGTTAAATGGCATTTTTCTGGTAGTGTTCTCATGTTTCCTTTCATTTTCATTTTCCTTTCCCCCTTGGTTACACGTAAGGTACTATTTCTGGGTCATCGGAAGCAATTTGGCTTCCCTTGAACCAAAGTGATCAAAGAGTCACTATCATCAAAATTCTAACTCTGTTTTTCAAGTTTTTTAAAAAAGAAAACATAATTGTATCATTCGATTCTATCAGCTTCGAAACTTTAAAATATCGCAGAATTGCATTATTGAATAATTAGCTCTGACTTTTAAAAGTGATAATAATATTAATAAAAAAAATACTATTTAAAGCCATAAACTAATATTATTTTGTTAGACATAATATACCCTCTCGTCTGAACATTTCTACCCTTCAATAGGTATATCGTCAAATTCATTAACTATTATCTTTTGTTTTCTTAAGAGGATGCCGCGTCACTACTCCTAAATTATCAAATCCTTTCACTACCCAAAAAAAAACAAGGTTTTTGTGGCGGTTAAACTGATATATTTGAGACAGTTTTAACCGCTACCAACATTAGTAGTGGTTCACAAAATTGCTATTACATCGTGCATGAGGAATGACTTCACCTCATTTTTATGGAATCATTGTTTACATGACAAACCCGCTACTATATTTGTAGCACCCCTCCCAAATTATTGCATTAAAGAAGGCTCTTGTGATGATATTAAGGAACATGTTGTAGTAGTTATAAAACAGCTACAACTTGAAAAAAGTTGTTTAATATTTTATCTTCCAATTGGTAAAGGATTGTAAACCACCGCTAATTTTCAAATTTTATAGTAGTTGTAAAACTACTACTAATTTTGGCACTTCAAATCTCATCTATGCGGAAAACGAAAATTGAATCTTTTGGCATCAACTTTGTAATAGTTATACAATGGCTAGAAATTCAATTTCAAGTTCAAATTCAAATTCCCATCGGAAGTTCTATTTTGTGACAGATTTTAGAGCTGCTACTAAATTCGGTCATAATATTTTTTTAACAATTTAATTTCTGATTTAAGTAATGAAATGTTTAAAATAATACTTTATAATATTTAAAATGTTTCAATGTTATTAAAAATTAAATATTACAGTAAGAATAGTTTTAGTTATATGTTAATTTATTAATTGTTGAAAAAGAAATCATGCTTATTAAATGATAGATATAAGAAGTTAGGAAGAAGAAGATACACGTAAAGAACCTAATGAGAAAATAATGATATTAATATATAAGAAAAATCAATTGATAGGAATAAACTCTTGACATCTATTGCGTTAATCTCAATGGTTAGATACATAATTAGCACCAGTTGTGATCAGAGTAATAAGATTTTATTTAAATATGTCATTTTATATTATAGAAATTAGGTTATAAAATTGGGGGATTTCTAGAAAATATATTTATGGCTCTTTTCGCTTTGAATTATTTTATACTATCAAAGGATAAGTTAATCTATGATATCTAGAGGTAGATATTTATTAATCTAGCAAAGTGAAAAAGAAAAACGGTTAAAATTAGGAAAACTATTATAAATTATGTTGGCATCATGCACTACCAGAAAAATGCCATTTAGCGATGGAAAATCTATCGCTAAATGGCTATTTCAGTCGTTAAAATAAGTGTTACTAATATTTTCCGTCACTGAATGGAAATTTTCTAATTGAAAATAGCCATTTAGCGATAGATTTTTCCGTCGCTAAATGACATTTTTCTGGTAGTGATGTGCTACCTTGGTATCAAGTGACAATTGGCTCAGGTGATGTACATCCTTATTCTTGTATCATGATCTATCACAAAAATAAGTGTCAAACTCCTGAGTCAACAGCATCCACATCAACAAGGAGCTTAATGTACAGTAGCATTGTTGAGTAAATAATCACTTTAGAGTTAACAAAGTAAGACCTAAACCTATCAAAAGAAAAAAAACAATGGAAAGGAGCTCATTTTCAGTGGTAGTACAATTAACTAGAACCTTATCCAAAGTAATTGAAATAAAGGCAATGACACTATTTTTTCCAATATTTTGTCCCAACACATCACCTACACCTCTATTAGATGCATCGCTACACAATTCAAAATAAAGATCCTAGTTATGAGCAATAAGTATAGTTGGTGTAATGAGTTCAAAAGCCAAGTTCAGCATCAAATATGAAATCCACATCCTTTTGCAAGAGCTTAGATAGAGGACAAACAGTTTTGCTAAAATCATTAATGAAATGTCTATAAAACCAGCATATCCTAGAAATGATTTAATAGTGTAGGGTATGGGAGAGAAAAAATCAATTTTAAACTTGTCTACCTCCATAAAATGACATTTCTTTTTTAAAATTAAGCATTAAGTTCTTTTCAAAACATTTGACCAATTCCCTGTCCAAATTCAGCAAGCATTCATCACAAGACTTACCATACAAAAAAAAAAATCATCCATAACCTCCTCAATACCCTCCTCAACAAATCACTAAAAATGGAAAAGCATGCATCTTTAAAATGCGCTGGGGGCATTAGGAAGCACAAATTTTCACAAAATTTTCTGTATTAATTGGACAATAAATTGGACATATGGATATTCTTCCCCTGTAAGGAATTTAATAAGCTTTATTTAGAGACTGAAACCACCCAATTTCGATTTTGTTAGAATTAGTTATAAATTTTAAAGTTGGATAAAATTATGAAATTACTAAATGAACAGTAATAGTGAACAATACATTTAGAATGTTTAAAAAATTTCACTTGCTTAGCTAATTCTAGAATATGTATAGGCCTTACAGTAGTTCATTTAATAGTCTCTAATGCATAATAAAATAAGCTAAGGAAGGTATTATACTCAATATCCGATTTTATGATCAACTATCTCTAATCTCATTTTTCCCTCTCGGTTTCTCTTCCTTATTATTTTCTTTTCTAATGCATTCTTGGAAACCTTTGGCTGCCTGTCTACAAATAGTCAGAGCTTATATTTTTTTTAATTTTAAAATTAATCTTTATTAATTTCAAAATCCAAATCATATAACATCAATTAACATTTTAGTTCCTTTTATTGATAAGAGAAATTAAATAAAAGTGGTTTAATTTAAATCAGTCCAATAAATTTAATTTAACACATTTATTTAATTTGGACAAGGAGCCTACAAGGTTAGATTTAATTTATCTTTATAAATTAAAACCAATATATAATATCAAGATTTGATTTATCTGTTTAAATCAAATACAAGATTTAATCTATCTTTTAAATCTAATCCAAGATTGAATTTATCATTATAAATCTAATCCAAGATTTAATCGTTCATTATAAATTAAATTCAAGATTTAATCTAGGGAAAATTACCCAAAAGTTTTAAGAAACAGAATTAACCACAAAATGGTTCAAAGATTTAAAAAATTACCATGAGGTCCCAAGAGTAGCTACTGAGGTTATTAATGAAGGCTAGTAATGTTGTTAATAACAACATCAGTAGATACTCCTGGGATCTTATGGTAATTTTTTTGAATCTTTCAGACTATTTTGTGGTTAATTCTGTTACTTGGGACCTCTGGGTAATTTTCCCTTTAATCTATCATTATAAATTAAATTCAAGATACATATATAATATATACATGCACACATATATATATATATATGTAATATATACGTAGGAATTTATATATATCCACTGTTGAATATGTATGTACGAATTCATTGTTCGAGACCCGTTATTGATTTTCTCACAATGAAACAAATGGGCGACTTCGTTTGTAAATGAATTCAGTAATTCACGTGTTATAGCTTAATTGTAGAAGGAATACGTTAAACATAATAAATTATTAGTTATTCTCATGGATATTCCAAGTTTGGCGCTATACACACAAAACCAACAGAGGGTAATAACTTACTAAAAAGTAATAGTATATTAGTTTAAATATTCAACCTGTAATATTTAATAAAGAACTGAAAAGACCTGCCACGTTTAAAAAAGTAGGGAAATTTGCATTCAGGTCCCATATAGAAAAATTAATGAATAAAAATTTCCAAATATTCATAAACTTACTATAATGTCCTAAGAGTAGCTGTTAAGGTTGTCATTAACAACCTTACTAGCCTTCATTAACAACCTCAGCAACTATTCCTAGGACCTTATGGTAATTTTATGAATATTTTGAACCTTTCGTTCATTAATTCTCCTATTTGAGACTTGATTATAAATTTCCCGAAATAGTAAAAGAAGATTATCCATGCTTTGTGATTATATATATATGTGTATATGTCGAGATATATATATATATATATATATATTGAGCTTAATGGCTAATCCTCTCATTCATCATCATTAGAAATGAAAACATGCTAAAATATAATCACATACAAACAAAATGTAACAACTTATTAAAAAGTAAATAGAATATCATTTTAAATATTTAACTTGTAAATAGTATGTCTTTGATTCTCTTAGCTTATATCAAAGTTTCAATTTAATCCCTTAAATTTAGAAATATTACTTTTTAGTCATTTAATTTTGACACCGTTAGTTATATTTAACAAAAAAGTTACTCAATAAATTTAAAAGTTGATCATAAAATTAAATGCTCATATATGTTTAAAATTTAAAATATAAAAATGATTATATAAAATAAAAATTTTTAATTGCTTTGTAAGTAAAGATGTTAAAACTAAACGATCAAAAATTACACTTTTTAAATTCGTTAAAATACACATTTGGTTTTGGAGTTGACACAAAGTTTCAGCTTGATTCACTAAATTTTAAAAGTGTAGTTATAAACTTTTAGTCCTATCATTGTTATTTTTATTTGATAGATAATGTTTGTTAGAATAAGATTTAACTAAGAGGGCGTGGATTAGTCATATTAAAAATTTATAATTTTTTTGCAATTGATAAGGAGAGGGTTTTATAAATATATCATTGAGAAAATGAGAAGAAATAAACACAGTGATTTATACTGATTCGATCATTCTTACCTACGTTCAGTCTTCAGAACACCTCTAGATTTGCAAATTCTCTATGAATCAAGATTCCTAGGATCTTAAAGCCTTTACAAGGTGAAGTCACACTCCCCCTCACTAGCTTAGAAAAACAAAAGATATCAAACCCCCCTAATCTTTGTAATCATTGCAACCTTTCAAGATTCCTCAATCGTGACTTTCTCTCAGTAGGATAATGTATTAAAATAAAATTCTCTTAGAAGAATTAAATGCTAAGCATTGAAGAGTAAATGCTCGAGAAGATGTAATATATGAAGCAGTTGAACAAATAATGAATGCAAGCTCATAGGTAGTTGTTATGTATCTTCCATCTTCAATGCTCTTCTATTTATAGTTGAGAGTTGCCACTAATGTTCATTAGAGAGAGCCTTCTTTTTTTACACTCAACTTCATTGTTTAAATGTCATGCATTTGTTGCTCTGACATAAAGCATGATCATCATTTGAGAATTAATTTGTTGAGCTGAATGCTAGAGAAGATATCATAGACTCATACCCTATTGCTAAGTAACATTGTTAAACATTTATGAAAGTAGGTATGAGTTATATCAATTGACAATGGTTAAGGAAATATTTCAAATAAATTCGATGTTCTGACACCCTAAAACAAAAGTTAATTTAAGAGAGAAAAAGTAAACACCCGATTGTGTTTATGGTTACTCGAGTGCTGTTTGAAATTTGTTTGAACATAATTGAAGTCTTGTACGAATTACTTGAGTGTGGAAAGTGTTACTTGAGTGTTTTGCAAAATACTTTCACGATAACTCGAGTGTTACTAGAAGTATTAGAGTAAAAATGACCTTGACTTTCACTTGTTACTCTAGTGCAAGTGAAAATGTCATAAAAGTGTCTTGATACTTGAGTATAGAAAGCCCTTACTCGAGTGAAGAGACTTCTTCACTTCCATGCCTACTAGAGTATAGGTGAAAGTGAAGTCGTGGAGCTTCAGTACTCGAGTGAGATTTCTCTCACTTGATCGAAACACAACTTTCACTCACCTACAGTACTCGTGCGGCCTTGAGAGTGAGCCATCGAGAAACCAATACTTGAGTGCCCATTAGCTTAGACACTATACATACTCTTTTCTTTACTAGAGCGGGTCTTAGAGTGTTTGTGTAAGACATCATTTTGAAACTGTTACTCAAGTGTGAAAAAACTTTATGATTCTTAACTCGAATAAGAAATGTTTTGCATGAGTGAAAATGTTTTCAAAAATATTTTCTAAGTATGGAGAATCCTTACTCGAGTGATTAAGTTTTTCAGAAATTATTTCCAAGTATAGAAGGTCCTTACTCGAGTGGAAAGAAAACATGATTGAGTGATTTTATTGAATACCAATTTTTCAAGTTGAATTATACTAAATGTATCTATAATTCATGCAAAACCAAAACACATTTATTATCATCAAATTAAGTAAGGAAAAAAGTTACTAAAGTAAGATTGTGGGATTTATGGTTATCCCACATGTAGTCTTCACACATAAAGAAGAAAAGTAAATGAAAATATCATAACTGTGTGGTAGAATATACCAGTATAAGGTTATTTTATCAATAGAAAGCGGGCCCTACAACTAATTAAACACATGTTATCATCTTTTTAAAAGATCTTAAGACCATTCAAGGGGCCAAAAGTTGGCCAACACAAGGAGAAAAGAGAGAGAGAGAGAGAGGTCATGGAGAAGGAGTAAGCGAGAAGATACTCAAGCAAAATCCAAGGCAAGAAGCTACTTTTGGCATGAAATCTTCCATGGAAATGAGTTATATGCCTCTATCTTCCTTTTAATTAGTTTATTTTCTTGTATTTTTTGTGTTCTTGAAGAGAACCTAGAGTGGTCTTGAGAGAGAAAGTGAAGAAGAGGAGAAATTAGAAGTATCAAAATCCAACATATGCTTGATTTTAAGTTTGTTGATGGTCGGATTGTGTTTTTTGATGGTTGTATAAAATTTTAGACATGAGACCCTATAAGGGAAGGTGCTGCACAAATTGGGACTTCATGGGAATAAATAATTTTGTGTTGATTAATAATTGGAAAGTGGTTTAGAAGTAAGATTATGCATGTGCATGGAAAAAAGTTGAAAAATCCATTTTCCCAATTATTGTACATGCGTCTCAACCTGCACAAGAACATGAGGAAGGAGTGTGATTGTTAAAGTTTTGATCCTTCCAATGAATTTAAAATAAAAAATTATGTAGGGTAAAAGTGGGAAAACAAGTTTAGAAGTAATGGGATTGAAAATGACAAAGTTATGGGTAAAAGACCATAAGTTGTCAAGACAAGTTTATGTGATTTGTAATGTGTTATAATGCATTGCTAATGGTTGGTTATTGACGCCAAATGCATTATGATAATGTGTGGGAATTTGTGAATTACAAGGGGAACTTGCAAAGTGCAAGAGGAAGCTGAGAAAGTCCAAGTAAAGGAAGACTATACAAGGTAGTAAACTCTCTAACTTATGCATTTACATTACTATTGATTGTTGTTTATGTTATTTGCCATGATGAATGAATTAATAATTTTATGTGACTTGTAAATCCTTGTTATATATCTTGGCCTTGTGCAATGGATGATGATAATGTGAGGTAATAATGTATTGTTGTTGTATGATGAAAGTATGAATGTGGAAAGAAGCGTGTTAAAATGGCTAAAAGGGTCCAACACCCTTAATATTGGCTAAAGTTGAGGTAGTGGTAAAATAGGGCAACTGAAATCCAAGTGGTATGAAATTTTCCATAAAAAGAAATATACATTCAAGGGAAAAATATGGAAAATTGAAAATGACCAAATGAATGGTGCATATTCATTGATTTTTCTATACTAATTGAGTAAGGAAATGGCTAAATGAGTATTTTTCCCTGTAGGGAATTAAAAGAACTCTAATTAGAGACTTAAACCACATAATTCCAATTTTTCTAGAATTAGTTATCAATTTTAAAAGTTGGCCAAAAATTTCAAGTTATTAAGTGAATAGTAATCGGAGAAGAAATTTTTAGATTTCACTTGGTACACTAATTCTATGTTGTGGAAAGTATTCAGGTGGTTTAAATTTGGTCTCTCATACTCTTGAAAATAAAGTAAACAAGGCGTGACACTAATAACTTTGATTCCAAAAAGGGGCAAGCCAAAAAGAGTTAATTAACTGCAACCAATCCCCTTGAGTAACATAATATACAAAGTTCACACCACAATCATTGTCAAGAGGCTCAAGAGCATAATGGCTAAGCTATGTCTCGTATCAGGTCAATTTTACACCTAGTCAAAATACTCATGCAACATAATCACTATCAGTGAGATGATTTACTTAATGAGGAGGAAAAAGGTCAAAAGGGATTTATGTCCGTCAAGGTGGGTTTGGAAAAAGTCTATGACAAAATTAGTTGGAGATTTATGATGAAGGTTTTGATAGAAATTGGATGTCCTAAAAAGATGAGAGATAGAATCATGAAATGGAAGAATCAATAGAATAATGGCTCAGTTTCAATTTTCAACAATAATGGCCCATAAACCCAGTTTAATGTCTTGTAACCATAGTAACCCTCTTTAAGAGGTTTTAATCCATTGTCTGACCTTCCACAGTACAAGTAGGAGGCCATTTGGTGGAAGCAAGGCATATTAGAATAGATTTGAGAGCATTGTCAAAGAATTCCAGTGTGGGTTATTTGGTTTCTATACCACTTTTGATATCAGAGCCAGGTTCCAAAGAGAGGGAGCCGCCTAAAAACGTCTAAAAAGTGAAGTTACAAAGAAGCAAACCGGAGAGGGTCACTGCCAATCTCGAACTCATACTTCTAGGACTTTTTAACCAAATAGATGTCGCCATCATGCCCAGGAGGCTGAAAAACCCAAGATTGGAGTTTTCCATCGATGGAGGGAAGCCGTATGCGCCACCATCGGAGAGCCTTGTGTCGGCACTGTCTTCCCACGCGCCGCACACGCTTGCTGGAGGTTGAAGACATTGACGTCAACTGCCACATCACCCGATCCGTCCAGTCAGCGATAGCTCTGCCCACTCAGGGCCTGACACGTGTTTATACCTACCATGTCTCCTATCCTAGTCAGCCAAACATTCGGTATTTATATTTTGACCCCTAAACTCTTCCATAATTGCATTGTTGTCCCAATACTTTCCATATTTACATTTTAAACCCTGTACTTTTCATATTTATATTTAGGCATCTAATCTTTCAGAATTACATTTTAGCCCATAAACTTTTCAAAATCCCATTTTCACCCCTAAAACTTCTGTATTCACGTTTTAGGCCTTGAACTTCCCAAAATTCCTTTTGTTGCCCAAACTTCTTATATTTACCGCTTTGCCCCTAGCCTCCTAGATTGAACTACTTCTTCCCCACCCCTGAGTTTGTAGTCTATGCCCCAAAATGCCTCCAAGATGCAGACTAGTTCACGTTGTGGAGTTGTATGAGTTGAGACACCATATACATGAGCTGGAAAGGTACTGTACAACTACAACGAGCTTTACTTGAAGGACGTAGAGAAGCCCCTGAAGGTGAGTTGGGTAGCAGCAATTCATCCTCTAGTGAGCCATCAACATCGGAAGCTGAGATTCTGCCACAATGACATCAAGGTGGACATCCCCGTCCCCTACTTTAAAGGGAAGCTTTAGCTAGATGAGTTTGTAGAATGGCTTCACACTATTGAATGGATATTTGAGTATAAGGAGATTCCGGATGAGCAGAAAGTCAATATTGTCGCCCTTAAACTCGAGAAGCATGCCTTTATATGGTGGAAAAACTTTAAATGGAAGCTAGTACGTGAGGGAAAGTCAAAATATTAAGACCTAGGAGAAAATGAGACGCCATCTCACCAGGAGGTTCCTACTAGAACATTTCCAACAGGATAATTTCATCCAACTGCAGAATTTTTGATAGAGTTTATTATCCTAGAAGAATATACTGGAGAGTTTGAACAGCTTATGATGAAGTGTGATATTCAGGAGAAAGAAGAACAAACAATAGCTTGTTACCTCGCAGGCTTAAATGCTGACATCTGCCACCCAGCTCAACTTTAGCAACATTAGAACTTGGATGATGTGATCCAACTATTTATCTGGTTGAGAAACAGGGTAGCTAATGATACAAGTTGTAGCCAAGCACTACACAAAAGCCGTACACAACCAAGGATTCAAGCTCCAAGACGATCAAATGCTTCAAATGCCAAGAACTCGGCCACATTACCGTAGATTATCCCAACTGGAGAATTGTCATCTGTAATATCCTCATTTTTTGATAACTGAGGATAATGGCTAAATGAAGGGCTACAAAGTGTTCAAGGGTCTGGAGAATAAGAGATGCCAAATATGCCATTTTGCAAGCAAATAAAATGTAAGGGCAAAATGGTCATTTTGATAAAAGTCAAGGGCATTTCGGTAATTTTGACCAGAATACTGAAAAATGACCTGAGGCACCAGGAGATAGAGAAAAAGTCATTGATCATCAATTGAGACTCAGTTAAGGTTAAATGGACAAAAATGCCCTTTGTGGGACATTTTTACGATAATTAATATTCTAGCTATTTAATGAGTTTTAGCCAAATATTATTATTTAAATTGTCCAAATTTCTCATGAATGTAATGTTAAAGTGACTAAAAATAGTATTTGGAGTGCCCTAATTTATAAAATTGTTTCCATAAGGAAGTTAAAAACATTTTGTCGAAACAGTGATATGAAAGACTGAAAATCGCCAAAATTAGATTCTCGGAGAAAATTATTAAGGGCATTTTCGAAATGAGTTTTGAGAAAAGAAAAATTCCCTAAAGATCTTATGAATTATGGGAGTTTTTGATATATTGAAATGATCTTAGTGATCAGAGAATTCCTGAAAAGCATTTTTGGTAGCCAAAAATCACTAAAGTAAGGGTATTTTTGGAAAGTAAAAGTTTGGACAAATTTTTATTAAGCCAAACACTCCCATTTCTGTCCATTTTCGTGCTGAACCAGAGGAGGAAGAGAGAGAGGTGGTGGAGAAGAGAAATGGAAGAGGAAGTGCAAGTTCAAGCCAAAATGCAAGGTAATCTAGTATTTTAAGCTTGATTCTTCCTCTAGAACTCATCTAGAACCTCCATTCTCCCATCTAATTAGTTTAAATTTCTCTTAAAATGGTTGAGAGGTCTGTTTTGATGAAGAGGGCTATGAGAGAAAATAAAGAAGGGTGGAAATTGGAAGCAACAAATGTTACAAATAAACTCTATGCATGTTTTGTTGCATGTTGATGCCAAGTTTGAGTTGATTTGAGCTTGTAGTGAATTTTTGGCATGAAACCCTCCTTTTGGCTGCAGAACGAAATTGATTATGCATGAATATTCATGTGTTTATGTTATGTGATTATTGGAGAATGGTGTAGGAATGGAATTATGCATATTTGTGCAATGAAATCTTGCAAAATTCCATTTCCTCTCATGTGGGCAGATTTCGTGCAGCTACAGTAATGAAGGGAAAGAGTGTGATTTTGAATGTTTTGATGCTTCCATTGGATTTAGAATGCAAAATTGTGTAGGATAAAAGTGG
>JANTPZ010143585.1:0-10172 GCA_025593235.1 Vachellia pachyceras | reverse complement strand
ATTCAAGATCTTTTAAATAAAAAACTTATTAGGAAAAGTAGGAGTCCTTGGTCATGTGCTGCCTTTTATGTTAACAAAAATGTAGAAATTGAGAGAGGGACTCCAAGACTTGTTATCAATTATAAACCTCTTAACGAAGCCCTCCAATGGATTCGTTATCCAATCCCCAACAAGTATGATCTTCTTAAACATCTTTATTCTGCAAAGATCTTTTCAAAATTTGACATGAAATCTGGGTTTTGGCAGATTCAAATTTCTGAAAAAGATAGGTATAAAACTGCTTTTACTGTACCTTTCGGACAGTATGAGTGAATGTTATGCCTTTTGGTTTGAAAAATGCTCCCTCTGAATTCCAAAGAATCATGAATGAGATATTTAACGATTATCATCGCTTCATTATAGTATATATTGATGATGTATTAATCTTTTCTCATTCTATTGATCAACATTTCAAACATATATACCATTTTATTAAACTTGCAGAACGAAATGGTTTGATAGTTTCTAAACCAAAAATCTCTCTTTTCCAAACACAAATTCATTTTCTTGGTCATTGGATTTATCAAGGGAAAATCACTTCTATTAAAAGAGCGATTCAATTCACTGATAAATTTCTTGACCAGATTATAGACAAAAATCAACTCCAAAGGTTTTTGGGATGTTTAAACTATGTTGCTGATTTTATTCCCCAACTCAGTAACTTTGTCAAACCTCTCCATCAGAGGTTAAAAAACAGCCCTCCTCCTTGGACTGACTCCCATACTAGCATTGTTAAACAAATTAAACACCAGGTTAAGGAACTTCCATGCCTTAGCCTTCCCAACCCAATTGCTTTTAAGATTGTTGAAATTGATGCCTCTGATATTGGATATGGAGGCATACTCAAACAAAGAATTAACGGCAAATAAGAAATTATTTCTTTTACTTCCAAACACTAGAATTATGCTCAACAAAATTATTCAACAATTAAAAAAGAAATTTTGGCGATTGTCCTATCCATTTCCAAATTCCAGTCTGACCTTCTTAATCAAAGGTTTTTAGTCCGCATTGATTGTAAATCTGCTAAAGATGTTTTACAAAAGGATGTTCAAAATCTTGCATCCAAACAAATTTTTGCTAGATGGCAAGCCATTTTAAGTGTTTTTGATTTTGATATCGAATTTATCAAAGGCACTTCCAATCCTCTCCTAGATTTCCTAACCAGAGTTTTTACAGGGAAACTGAGTGATCAAACCCTTGCACCAAAATGTCTCCTAAAAAGAAGAAGAATAAAGATGAAGAAATTGACAAAGGCAAAGAGCCTTTGATAGGAGCACAACCACCACTCTGCTCAGAAGAAATCCATGATTTTCTGAGACAATTGACAGGGACTTTATCCCAACAAACAGGGTTATCTACCCAGCAAACAGGGCCTTCAACCCAACAAACAGGGTCTTCAACCCAATCTAGCATTAAGAAATTTGAGTCTTCTACTCAAAAATCGCAAACAGGACCTTCAGTCCAAAAATCTAATAAAAAGACCCTCCAATCTTATGTTCAAAAACTCCCATAACAAAACTGGAGTCAAACACTGGCCAAACCAAATGAGAAAACTCTAGCCCTCCAAGCTATGACCAAACAGGAGTATGATTTGATCAATCATTAGTATGCTCTTCAACTCTCAAAAACACCAGTACCAGTTTCTCAAAAACAATTGGTAACGGCTTCCTCCCAAGCAATTACCATCCAACCTGAAAAGAAACTTGTTACACCCTATGTCCAAAGCTTGGTAAAGCCAGATTCGTATATCAGGTTGAACCAAAATTCTTTGAGAAAACACCCAACTAACAGCCTTAAAGATTTTTCCTTCTGGATGGCACTTTAAGCCTGTTAACCCTCAAAAAACAAGAGAGTATTATGAATTAATATTGATTCATTCTGATTCTGTTTCTCTCTCCAGAAAAGTAGACCCAAAAGATGAATCTTTAATAACTCATTCTACTCTTCAAATAAAAAAGGTACTCACTCCATCCCAGTGGATATTCATACTGGGATTATTGATTTTGAACCCAATGGATATTCATACTGGGATTATCAAGATGCCTGGTGGAAAGTCTTTTGGGATCAAAATCGGTTTTTCAAACATTCTTAGTTTATTTATTTTAATAAATCTACCAAGTACCAATTTCCTCAATGGTTTCTACATTGGTAGGATTTCTTTGGGGTCACCCCTCAAGTCTTTCCCCCTGATGTAATACAAGCCTTTGAGTTCTTTAAACAAAAATTTAATGTTTGTGTAGAACCTGCCATTCCAGTAGAACTACACTGTTTCTCTAAACTATCAGGTGCCTGGATATTCTCCTGGCAGTACTCCTTTTCTCATCAAGATAAAGATGCAGCTGTCCTCCCTATTTTACAGCGAATTCCTTTTATCAGATGGTGGGAGAAGTTCCAACTAAAATTTCTCAACCTTGCGACAGTTGACAAATGGTTTAAAGCAAACCCTGAATATCTTTGCCTTTCGGAGCAAAGTATTTTCTTAAACCAACAAGCCAGAATTCAAACTAGACTCACAGGGGTCCAAAGCAAACAAGAGCTTGTGCAACAGCTCGGCTCAATTATTCAACTCCTCACTAATGAAGTTTCTTCTTCAAGCGGAGCAAGCCAAGAACCATCAACATCCAACTCTCAAGCGCCAGACACTGATGACGATGAAGAGTTGGAGATCACTAATCTCGAAAATGATAGTTAGGAATCTCTTGCTATTATTTCACCCAAACATTATTGTAAACATTATGTCAAATCAAATACTGTAAACAAATTGCCAGTAGACCAGGAATATTGTCAGGTGTGCATGCCAGGAATATTGACAGGAATATTGTCAATAGTCAGGAATATGGTCAGTCACACTGGAACTGTAGAAATAGTTTAGGTCGCTAGCAAGTTTTAGGTCTTGACACTGTGCAAACAGTGATTTTAAAACCTATATAAGCAGAAGCCTCCTTCATTAGAAGGCAGAAGGGTTTGGATTTTCTAAATGGTTTTCGTGAATTTTCAAATCATTTTGAGGAATGTTTGTGATGATGTTTTTTCTTGAAGGATTAGTCTTTTTACAGCCAAGAAAGCCAAATTGTTCACAAAATGTGCCCAATTCTTTCTTGGTTGTAGCCTTTTCTTTGGCCAATTTTTGTTGAATCTTATTATCCTGATAAATTTTAAGTGCAGTTTTTGAACGTAAGAGATTAGCTATCCACAAGTCAAGTGATCGTAAGGAATATTGCCATCATTGAGACTTATTAATTTTTCTTTGACCTTCTCACCAAACGCGGTTGGTAAGCTGGCTAAGAATTTTCTTTCCAAAATGGTTGATAAGCATCATCCCTAGTGAAGACTCGAGTTAAGAACGTATCTCTATACCATCTGAAATCAGATAGTGTTATACACCTAAGATTAGCCAACAATTCTGCAGACCTATCTTTCCATAAAGAGGGATCGCCCACAAAATGTTTAACAATTGTAAAGATTAATCTGTTAACAGAATCAGGAATAGGCTCACCATTATGGATAATAGGTGTCCCATCTGCTTCTGTTTTAACAGCAGAAAAAATAGTTTGTTTATCCTGAGAAGAAATGTAATAATCCCACTAACCTTTCAATTGTCCAGAGAATCCAGAAATTAAAAGGTTGATTATTTCTTCATCAGTATTATCAAATTGTGTTTGATAGGCAGTGCAGACCATACCTATTTCTTGCATAAGATCTAAAATTTGTTTTTCATTTAGACCATCTATGTTCCATTCATAAATGTGGTTTGCATTAAAAGATTTGATCTTTTTTGGTGTTTCTTCCACAAGAACATCAGGAGGTGTTGCTCGTGGATAGTAAAGTTTGGAAGGTTTTCGCCAAGAAAATTCGTTGATTTTGATTGCGGATGTGGGAGAATTTTCAGGGTTGGTGCCAGAATCTGATTCATGTTTTGAGAGACAACCTGTATTTTAGTAGTGCTAGAAGATTGAGGAGTGTCAGGAACGGTTGACTCCATTAAATGTAATCTTTGTTCTATTTGTTTAATTAAATCAGCTTTAGTTTTTGTTTGGATTTTTGTTCGTATTTGAGGATTAATTTCAAAAGATTTGAATAAGGGTGTTTGAATATTGGTGGTGTGTTTTGTTGGGGATGGAGAAGATTGTGAGGTTAAGGGAGTGTGGCTGATATGATCTCCAATGATCTAGAGGTATTGGTTAGTATAATTGTTTTGTTCAATAATATTTTTAATGTCTCTAGGATCAACTTCTTGTTCAATATTTTTAAATTTGAAAGGAGCAGCGATAATAGGATGGCCTTTATCGTCTATAAGTTTAGGAATTTGGACTGGAATTGAAGGAGGGAAGGCTGAAGAGATGTTTCTTTCGAAGGAGTTTTCCAATCTCTTTTAGCAACATTGATATTTGTAAAAAGGGATAGTTTAAATTATGTTTATGGGCATAAATTTGGAACCAAGTTCAAACTCAATTTTACGAATTTTTAGAAATTTAAGGACATTTTGGTAATTTAGTCAAAAGTCAACTAAAAAGTCAAAGTTTACCAAAAAGTCAAAGTCAATCAAAAAGTTAAAGTTAACAAAAAATTCAAAGTTGACCAAAAATGTCAAAGTCAACCAAGGGTAAGCTTGAAATTAAGAAAGAGTGGAAAAAGTGATGGCATTTTGGTAATTAAGAGAGAAGTAAGAAAGGTAGTGGCATTTTCGTAAATATGTGGAAAGTAAGAAAGAGAAAGGAATGCAAGGGCATTTATGTAATTAAGGATTTTATAGGACTAAAAGACCGAGAAATAATTATTCGAGGTAGCAGGAGTCCTCAAATTTCAGAGACCCGAACTGAGAAAAGTTTATTTGGGTCCTAAAGTATTTAATAAAATTATTATCCGGTATTCGGAGAGGGTAGTTTCAAAGTACGGAGAACAACAGTGTCCGGAAGCCCCGAAAAAGGATTTTCTTAGAAAATTAATTACGAAAAATCCAGGAATACTTTTGAGGAATGGAAAAAGGCTGGAGTGTCAGGGAAAAATATAGAAATTTTCCATGCCCTTAAGTCAAATTGGCCACCGGAAGCACGTTTTACGGTGTTACACGCAAGTCGAGGAATCCTGATGAGTTATGAGGAAAACCCGGGGATGCTTTGGGCTAGGACATGATGCCACCTAGGCAAAGAGGCCTAGGGAATGGTGTTACATGAGAGAGAAAGTCCCCGAAAAAGTAAAAAGGTAGTTACTCAGATAAAGGCCACTTTACAGAAATGCGTGTCACCAGATCAAGTAACCGGAGAGCCAATAGCCTAGCCAAGTCTTGGAGCCCAAGTTAGAGAGTAATGATGACAAATTTTTCTACCACATGGGCTTGACAAGTGGCATAATCTCCTCCATTCAAGACCAAAACTTGGAGGCCAAGTTTTAATCCCATCCATCCATTATTTTAAGAGCATTTTAATAAACTAAACTCTCCATTTCTCTCTCCCGAAACCGTCCCCTCCCTCTCTCTCATTTGATCAGATTTTCTCTCCTCTCCTAAGCCAAAAAACGCCATTCTTGAGAGCAAGAAGAAGATAGCTAAGTTTCCACAACACAAGATAACCACTCAAGCTCTCAAATCTTCATCTTTTCTCAAGCTAGCAACCTTCTACTACCTTCTTCTTGGTTTGTTTTCTTGAATGAGCCTTTTGGAAGATGATGGCTAGGGTTTCAAGAGATGAAAATGGAAAAAAGAAGGTTTGAAGGTAGTAAAGGGTTGCAAGTTCTTTCTTGAGTAGTAAAAGCTTGCTTGATGGTTGTTGATGGTTGTTTTGGGTTGCTGTAAAAATTATGGGAAGCTCAATATTATGGGGAGGTGCTGCCCAAATTTCATTTGGTCTAAGGGGAGATGTATTTGAGCTATATGAATGTATGGATAGTGGTTTGAAAGAATGACTATGCAAGTATACATGTTGGAAGTTGAAAAACTCCTTCCTTTCCCATTTTTCCTGTCTCTCGGCCAAGCAAAGAAAAAATAGAAGGGATGCATTTTTGGTTATTTTGATGGTTCTATTTACTTTAAAATGATGTTTTGTATAGGGAAAAACTAAGAGATGGATTGTAGAAGCCTTAAGGGCCATAAAATCAAGTCTTGAACTTGTAGGACTCTTGAAAACCTAAAGGGGGTTTATTGCGTTTTTGCAAGTTTTGTTGCAACTTGATGATGGTATGTTTATATGGATGTTATGCCATGATCTTTAGGGATTTGAGACCTCCAAGATCACACTTGAAAAGAATCTAAGGGGACTTTGAAGTTTAAGTAAAAAGGAAAGCAAAGTTAAAGGTAGCAAGACTAGTAATCTTCTCTATGTTAATGAAAATGAGTTGTGAATGTTGCATGAGCTTTTATGATGATTAAAGTGAATGATTTGTGTATAAAATGTGACTTTTGTGCTATGGCCATATACATTATAAAGTGTAGTTTGATGTATCACATGTTTATATGATCATACACATGCTTTAAAGTTATGTATGCACATTCACAATATTTTGATCATGTGGTTTTGCTATTGGGATTCCCAAATCTCGTTCCCCACCAACTAACCAGGTAGGTGGAAGCTCAAGCAAGGGTAAGGAAAAAGTTATAGATGAATGAAGAAGATGCTCTTGTTTGCATGATTTTGTGTAAATATATGAGTTGCTAAACTCCTTTGAAGTTGTTGTGATTGTAACCCTAAACCTCTATAAGAAGTATCATGTGAATGAAAATGGGCTAAAAGAAACAAGGAATGGTAAAGAAGTGGTCTTGCATGTTAGAGGTGGGTTAATGAACCAAAAAGAGGTTTTGATAAATTTTTAAAAAAGTTGGTTTTCAAAGCTAAAGGGTTCCAAAGGCACTGAAAAACTGATCAGTTTCACATGAAAAATAAAACTATTAAACGAGATATAATTGGGCTGAAACTTTCTAGTTAGAAACAACACATCCTAAGCTTTAAAATGATATGAAGTTTACAAAATTTGGATGTGTACATTAAGAGTTATGATTTTCCAAACTTTAAGGGACAAACTGGAAAATTGGAATTTGACCATTTGAGTAGCGTGTGATTTTGGTATAAATTGATTCAAATGGACACATTTTTGGGCCAATGAGTTTTTTTCTCTTATAGATCACTTAATAAGAAAAATTTAGAAATTGGAACCACTCAATTTTGATTTTTCTAGAATTAATTATGATTTTTCAAAGTTGGGCCAGAAATTTAGAAAAGTGAAATGTGAACAGTAACAACTTTTTTTTCGTTTTTGAAAATTTAAGTTCACAATTTTGGTCAATTTTTTATATCTAAGGCCCAAGCGTGGTTCAAAAGTGATCTCATATGAGCAAATAGGGGAAAAATAAGAGGTGTTATATCAGCAGCCAGGTCCTCAATGGTAGTTGGCTGGAGGTGCTCTAGGGGCATATGGCACCTAAGGTGCTAGAGCATCTTGGTCATCGGCCTCAAGCTCATCTATGACAATGTAGGGTTTGGGGTGAGAAGGGGCTGGTACTCACCTAATACTCTCATATATAAAGGTAGGGGCAGGAGCAAACGGGTGATCCTTTGGAAGCTCAGGGACCTCAACCTCTGAGAACATGTCAGAAATGAGATGGGGAAATATGTTGCCAGCTAAAGTTGGCCACGGCGAAAATATGATTTACGTTACTGCAATGGATATATATGATTTATGTTCTTCTGATGCATCCTATGCTCTTTGTTCAGAAGGGCAGCTCCCTTCTGATGCATCCTATGCTCTTTGGCACCTCTCCTTTACTGACATTGAGAGTTCAACACATAACCTTTTCCGTTGCTTCTTCCTCCTCTTTTTGTTGCTCATAATAAATTCTTCTACACCATCATGGGATGGGTGCTATGGAGAAACGACTATAACCTTCTTCCCCTTCCCTTTTGGTTTTTCCTTCTTTTTTGGTTGGGTCATGTGTCATAGGGTTTCAGCAGCTTAGGTGGATGAACATCTTGTTGCACTTTAGGACGATAAGGTTTATTCGTCTTAGAATATCTGGTCTTCTTGCTTGGAGGTTTAGAAGTTGAAGTTTACTCTGATATTTTTCACATGGACCATTAACTAATGACATATATGAAGATAGAAAAGCTTCTTAGGTTTGCAGTGAAGTAACCAATAAGATTAAACGGGGGAAGTTACGGCCTGTTGAAGTTATGAAGGGATATATAGTAGTTAACCGTTAGCAGTAACTGGCATAATCGCATCAGGGAGGTTCAGCAGAATGCAAAGTCTTATAAGATAATGAAGCAGTTACTGTACTATCACATTCAAATGAGGGAGAGGGCTAAATCGAATATAGTTATGGCTTTTAGATTGCACTATGAAGGAACGTTCTGAAAAATTAAGAATGACCAGGAAGTGAATTTATTTAGACCACATCCATTCGGGGTGGTCTAGAAAGATATACATTCTAGACCGCACTCATTCGATGTAGACTAAAATATGTTATTTCTAGTTCGTAGATAATGGATGCAATGTAGAATGCATATATTTTAGGCCACACACAAACCAACACATTTCAAGACCTTTCATTTACTTTTCGCTCTCACCCTACTGATACTTTCGCTTAGACCTTCGTCATCAATATTCTAAATAAAAGCATTTCTAACCTTCTGCTCATACTCAGGTTTCATTACTGGAATCTGTTTGTATCCTTTGTCTAGGGTAATCTATTTCATTGGTCATTCTCTTGCTCGTGTTTGTATATAAGTACCTAGCGGATCACATATTGCATGACAGAAGTTAAAGTGGCCCAGCAATGGACAAATTTTGTCAAGTAGCCAATCTACTCAGATGAAGGGAAGAAGAGGCACAAGATTGTAAGAAGGTCACCAAGATCAAAATAAGGGGTAGAAGACACCAATTTAATTTGATAGCTATTGGAAACCTATCCATCCTAACACAACTAAGTATATCAGTTACGTTGGCCTCCTAGTGTGCAACATGCCAAGCAACTTGGAAGAAGTGTAATACCATGATTTCTCTGCTAGCTGATATAAATGATAATCTGTTAATTACAGAATGAATTAGAATTCAAAAACAGATAGTTCGTAAATGGAATAAAGTTATAGGCCGAAAGTCGCGGAATTAGATTTGGCCGGATGGATGAAAACCGGTAGGATTAGCAAAGTTAAGCGTGCTCACCCTAGGGAAATCCAAGGATGGGTGACCCCTTGGGAAGTTGTTTCAAGAATCAGAAACTAAAAGATCAAGGGCCAAAAGGTTAAGGGCATTTTGGTCATTAAGAGAAAGTATAGGGCATTTTGGTCATTTGACAAAGTCAAAGTCAAAGTCAAAGTCAAAGTCAAAAAGTCAAACAGTTGACCAAAAATTAGAAAAAGTCACAGATGCCCAAAAGATAGAGCAGAACTCCCTGATTACCAGAAATTCAACCGATTGCTGAAATTTGCTCAGGATAAGGAATTATGAATATTTAAAGATTTAAAGTTGAAAATATTTATTTAAGGTATCAGGAGTTTTCTAAGACTAAAAACCAGAGTCTATGAAAATTCAGTGGAATTTATAGTATTTTACAAAATTATTGCCCAAAGTATGATTAAGGCGATTTTCCCGAAAATGGGGGAAAATGCCCGAAAAATCCCCAAAAATGTAATTTATTATAAAAATTAATTTGAAACAATTTAGATGGTATTTTGGGGAATATGAAGGGCTAGAATATCAATGAAAAATGTGGAAAATTATAAGGCCCTAAAAGTGCTTTATTCTAAAACTGCTCGTTTTCAGGAGTTTTCGGTAGGATAAAATAATCCTGTTAATTTTGGATGGATCAAGGGACAATTTGAGGATGATGATTTGAATATATTTGAGAGAGAATTATGGAGATTAAATGAGGATGAAAATATTTTCAGAAAGTAGAAAAAGATTTACCGGAATAGAGTTATGTTTACCGGTAAAAAGTGCAATTGGTAGAAGTAACTGAAGGGAATAAAGTTTGGTTACTCCAACCAGATTTTTAACCCCTAGTTACAGCCATGATTACTCACTTTTAAGTGACCAATGAGGGCCAAGCAAATATCATGCATGTGGGTTAAATCTTAGCCCTTGATTTCAAGACTTTATCTCATCCATCCAATCCAATTTAATATGTTTTATAAAATCAGATTTTT
>JANTPZ010143578.1:0-13722 GCA_025593235.1 Vachellia pachyceras | reverse complement strand
ACGATTCACCTTATTGTTAAAATCCGGTACTTTTTTTACTGCCTAATTATTTTCTTTTTTAGGGGCCTTCTTTTCTCCTCATACTAGAAAATGACTCACCTTATTGCTAAAATCTGGTACTTGTTTTACTGCTTGGTTGTTTTCTTTTTTATATTTCATGTTTTGTTTTGACCGTAGTTCTTTGGCTTCGGTCTACGCAATAAAACTAATATTTTAGATGGAAAAGATGCCTGCCCTAATCAGAAATTAAGAATGCTGCTGGATGATGGTAAAATCCCTGACCAAGTCGCGGGCAGATATTGAATTTGGAAGGTGGGGACAAATTATCTTATTAATCAGTGTTCAGATATGTTTGGAATGACTTTGGAGAATAGTTCTTAGAGAAAAAGTGATAAAAATGATTTTAGATTATAAATTTTAAAGAATGATTTCAAAACAAGTGGGAAAGATAGTTTTTCGAAAAACTATAGTTTTCTACCTAAAACCATGGTTTTTGGTAAGAAGTAGATTAATTTTTTCATATATTTCTCTCTCCACCTTCAAAAACTGATCTGTATGTGTAAACGTGTACACACAAAGCTAAACCCGCTGATCTCGTGATGACTGGTCATCTCTTGCACAGCGGCCAAAGCACATTTAATTAAGTGAATGAAAACGGAAATAAATAGAAGTAATGGATTCAAATGAGAATGAGAATACAAGTCCACCACCGTATTCCCATATAACTTCCATTGCTGTTAAGATAGAGTCAACGACATAGAAGTGAGTTGAGAGCCCAATGGGCATTACTCAAATTACAATACGAGGAGTGACTATGCTAAAAAAAGAAGGTATTAAAAATCAGATCAATTGTATCAAAAAAAAATCAGATCAATCCAAATCGGATAAAGCACTAAATCAAAGGGCCAAGGATTAAACCGGAGTAAACCCCATAGTTAAATAAATATTAAAAATTATATAATTTACATTATGCTCTATGATCAGAGTTTCAATATGCAAAAATGAATTTACCATCAATCCGAACAAGTAATAGACTGAATGATATTAGGTAAAACAGAGATCATGATGAGGTAATTAAAATGTGCTCTGATTCTTTCATACTATATGCAGTAAGATTTATAACATAAATGTGCCAAAACACAGTATTTTCGAGACGGATGCAAATCTCGCACCTACAACCACATTCAATAAAAAGAAGGCTCTGTAACATTGCACTTTTTTCAAAAATCATTTTTTTATTTCTTTGAAATAATCTAGTGAGTGGTAAAGAAAAAGGAATGATCAGAAAACACAAACCAAAGATGAACCAAACAGTTGGAGGAAGCAACGGCCGACGTTGAACTCATTGACGTGAATCACCAAAGCAGAACCACAAAAGGAAGCAACATCCAGTGTTAAAACAGCGAGTTTATGAAGTTTGATGTTTAAACTTTGAAAGAAGCAAGAACCACATATAAGATGGAACAATAACAGAGTTTGATTTTTATAGAGGAAAATGGGATGAAGAAGTGAAGAATAGAGCGAATAACAAAAAATGACCTGAACAGACAAGGGAAGCGACTAGGATACGGCACCAGTGTCTAGTTGTGGGTGGGGAAAATTAAAAAGGAAAAAGGAAAAAAAACTCAAACCACCAAACCATGTCATTTTGCGTCTTGAGGGATTTTATTTTATTTTTTAAAAAAACAACCCAATCAGCCTGCAAACCAGCGTTGGTACCGGTTTTTACGGTGTCAGACAACGTCGCAAGGGGTTGCAATTTCCGATTTATAAACCTTACTTGAACTGGCCATGCGTGTGCATCACCGGGTTACTGGCTGACCTGCCCGGTTTGGCTTTTTTTTTTATTCCATGAGAAAAATCCCCTGACCCGGAGGCTATAAACCGTAAGACGCTAAACACGGGCAGGCCGTAGGCCCTCAAGGTTGTAAACCAAAAAAAGTGTCGGGTAGGATTGAACAATTAACATCCATGACCTAACCCCCCAAATCAGCCGACTTTACATTCTTATGTAGAACACTGCATGGTTTCTCTTGGTTAAATTCAGGCTCCGACATGCCCATTGAAGGACACTCATCAATTTGAAACTCTCTGTAGTCATCCAGAGACTTCATAAATGGACATGGCCGATCCTCAGGATCACCGGGAGGCTGTGCTCTCATCTGCACAGATCGCAGTAGTGCGGCTCTCCTCAGGTCAGCTGAATGGCATATATCGCTCGGAGATGATGGGAACCGGCCCTCAGAGTCTGAGCCCCGTTGACGAGGCTGTGACATGGTAGAGCCATATGAAGCACTTGAACTAGAGGAAGGTGCTGAAGAGAATGCACTGAGTGGCCTTTGGTAACGGTATGGCGAAACAGGACTTGTGGGACGACTCTCAGGTTGGGATGAGCAGCTGTTTGTAGTAGTCTCACAATACCTTGATTCATCTGAGTCCTCTGATATAGGTGAATATTGTAAAGACATCTCATCTCTGCTGATGAATTTAAAGAACAAAAGATAGAGTCAAGTGAAGGAGCAAAAAGTTGCTGAGGGTCGCAAAGTAAAACAGATTCAACTAATGCAAAAAGATTCGGCAGTTCACAGTTGGAGCTGCTGACTTCTTTTCCATACAAGGTGTCTACTGGTCTAGCTTACCATTTAGAAGAAGACACCGCAAGAAAGAATCAACACATTATGGACCCATTATTAACTTCCACCTAAAGAAAACAGCGAGACATATATATAGAAGAAACACAAAATGATTCCTTCTTTGCATGCTGATGACAGAAATCAAGGAAAACCAAAGTCATGTTTACTAGAAAACTGTATCAAACTCAACATAAACCAAGAAGAGGTCAAACAGATTACATGCAGCATATATGGGGACACAATTAGAATATATGTTTTAAATTAGGAAACATCAATTTTAATTTTTTGAATAGGATAATAACAGATGTTTTTATTAATGAATACATTTAAAAATATTGATAAATATCCATGTATTAACTGTGAAACAGAGATACTTGTGACAGATATGATCATATAGTGCTTTTTTTACACTAATGAACATGCCTAAAGACTAAATCTACTCTACATGATACAATGCCTTGAGAAAGGGCTTAAAAGCAAAAGAATGTTACCCAGCGCCAAGCAATGCAGCTTGCTCAGATCCATTCACCTTCCAAATCAAGCAGATCCCTGTCACTTCTTAAGCTCACTAATGTAAACACACAAATGATTGTTGATATCTTCTCTATCCCTTGTTAAAGCATGACCATTGTTTGTATTGCTAGTTAATAGGCCCACTTTGTATATAAAGGGGTTGTGCCCACGTTAGCCTCATCACTGTACTTTAGCCTACTTGTAACCTACATAATATATATATATCATAAAAGGCAGTGCGTAGTAACCCGTTACGCTTTCGTCACATCAAAGTCCTTCTTTTACTTACTTTATACTCTTTCCATCTTGGTATTAGAGCCCTCAACCATTCGGTTTCTTCCACCACTGCCTCTCAAGGGTCTCCTTCTACCTTATCCTCTACTCCACTCCCAATCAAATCCTACTCACTTTTCAGTTCCTCTAGCCAGATCGCTGTGATCAAGTTGGATCGCAGCAACTACTTCATGTTGGAATCTGTTGTCTTACCTTTAATAGAGGGTAAAGGAATTGAATCTCATCTCATGGTGATGCTCACATACCTGCTCGATTCATCCCTGATGCAGAAGGGCCCAAAGTGAATCCCGATTATGAGAAGTGGTACTCTGTCAATCACATGCTCATTGTTTGGCTTCGGAACACTATGATCCAAGATATTGGTGCTCAGCTTCTTCACTGTTGGACTGCTCATGAACTCTGGAAAGGTGCTCGCAATCTTTCATATGCCTTCACGAAAGCGTGAGTTTTGGTTCACAAATCTGAATTGCACTAGACTCATAAAATGGGTATGAAAATGGAGGATTTTTTAGTCAAAATGAAACACCTTTCTGACCAATTAACCTTTGCTGGTGCTCCGATTGCTAATGAGGAAGCTAACGGTGGGCCCAACACCTTTATACACAAAGTGGGCCTATTAATTAGCACTACAATACAAACAATGGTCATGATTTAACACCCCTAATCCCCGTCTGATCCTACTCCATGCTACACAGAAATTGGAAATCCATAAACTCCTCGTATTCATCACTTAACCTCCCTCTCTCAGCTTGTTTTCACCATGTCCTCTGGCAGCAGATAGAAATTAGAAATTCAAAGAGTTTCGTAGACTCTTGTAATTAACTCTCAAATCTATTGTGCGAGCTGAGTCTGAGCCAAACTCCTGTTTACCATAGTTGAAAAGTTGACAAAAAGACAAAAAGAGAGACACAAACTGTATTTTCAATTGGTATCCTACCATATCTAGACTCTATTTATATTTATTTATTCACAATAGATATAGCAATTACCATATTCATCCTTCTAAAGCAGATATTTTCATTGATAAGAGTCTTGTTCAGAATGCTACTTACTATGTGCTCCACAAATCCTTTGGAATAAAGCAGTAGCTATGTTTGAGACAACTTGTCATAAGTTCAAGTTGTTCTTGTCCCCATTTTTACCTCAAAACCCATAGACGTGAAAATATTAGGCAACGAGAGGAAGTGTATGACATGATCTACATGATTGTATTAGAGTTTCTGGTGGCTGCCACAAACGGAGTCAATTATCATTTGTTGTGTCAACCTAAGCCCAAGAGCCCGGAGGCAGTGTTAAATAGGGTTCTATGGCACGTGATGAACCTACAAGGTTAGGTTCTCTCAGAAGAAAGGCAGTGAATGGATGTGTCTGGGTGAAAATACAGGTTTCCTTGATGGCTTGATGTAATTTATCTACAACCCTTCTGCTGCCTCGGCTAATGCAGCAAACAAGCCATTTACCATTGCACACAATTTATAAAAATACACGAATGCCTAGCGCATAAAATGTATGAAATGCAAATCGGATAAAACTAGATGAGATCCAGATGAAAAGTAATATAACTTACTATGCATGGTGTTTCTACAGACAAATACCCCCAAAAGACGCCAAGGAGATATCAAGATTCAAAAATACAAGTAATGGCCATAAATGGGAGGACCGCATTAACAATAGCCCAAACATTAATGAAGCTCATCGGGATTCAAAAACGGCTGCCGAAATGCTACACGACTAACTCCAACCGTTCCAACGGTTGTGCATAGAATTCCAAACTGAAATATTATATAAGGCAAATAGAGGTAATTACCTGACAGAGAGCATGCTATCACACCTGGCCGGAGATTCCAGGAGATTATCAGGAAGCGAGTCGCCAACTGTCAGTCCGTTTAGACTGGATGCCATTATCTGTACAAGAAAGGAGAACCAATAAATTGAGTGACTTCAGGTCTCAAACTCTAGTTCATTCAATGTGGTGAGCAGCAAACGAGTTTTAAAACAGGAAAGAGCGACCTCGATTCAAAGGATATATATATAAGCATTGAATCAACAAACAAACGCAAAATTATGAAAAAGCCATCAATAATTTGCATCTCATTTAATTAGAAATAAAAATGACTGACAGTAATAAAATATAAATGAACGCAGGGTAGATTTTATATAATAATCTGCATGTTAGTAATATAAAAAAATGGTAATGAGACAAAATTGATAAAGCGACAGGTGCCGCGAAACCGAACAAAACCTAACCTCGCTAAGGTAACGCTTCTGAGAGTGAAAATTGTCGAGGTAAACCTCCTCTTCGGGATCTCTAGCACGCTTGCTACCAGGCGATGAAGTTGAGGATGATCCGGCCAAATTCCATTCAGGACCCATCGTTGCGTCTATCCCGTCCAAACTAAGAACTCAGAAGTGACGTTTGAGATTTTGTCTGTGACTAAGCGGCTGCGACGCTGAGGGATTGCAAGGTCAATTTAAGCCGGAAACAACAATTCGTCAAAGGTTCCGAGGAAAACAAGCGACCGACAGAGTGAGACATGGAAGCAATGGAGATTGTCGCCAGAGAACCAGAAAAACGGGAGCCTGGATGCTCATGTTCTCGCTAGTGGAAGGGAAAGGCGATGGCCCTGCCTGACTCGTGACGTAATAATTTTGTTTTCCGTTTCTTTTTGCCCTTTACGTGGACGACAGGACGAGCAAGAGCTACTGGGTTTCGTGACCCGCGAATGCCCCGGCCCATTAAAAGACAGTGGTGGATTCGTTGTTAGTTCGGATCTTTTTTTCTCGAGAATCTCGGCGCCCGACTATTTACCGATATTTTTCAAATCATATTCTTTATCAAAATATGCGAAGAAATTGAAAATTACATAATAAAAGGATATGTGGGGTTTGAAATTGATTTTATAATTTATAGTTGATGAAGAGTAATTCTCAATACGTTTTATTTATCAAGTTTATAACGATATTTTCTTACCCCGAGTTCAATCGTGCAATCGCGTTGCTGTTCATGTGAAATGGTGTCGTGCATCCTATTGTAGAAAAGAAACAGTTTGCTCTCATTCGAAAAAGAAACTGTTTGCTGGTGTGTTTGGGTGAGAAAGGAGTTCCGTTGAAAGAAAGAAGTTTATGAATTTTAAAATAGTTTTTATCGGTTTCGAAATGATTTTTACAAATTTTAAAATGGTTTCATTTCGACTTATATACACCATATTCGGAACGGAGTTCCAAACAAGCCCAGACAACCTAATGGAAGACCAGTTCACAGAGAGAGAGAGAGAGAGGCGGCGAATGAACGGTGGTCGTGGCCTCATGACATGGAGTGAATCTTTTTCCCGACATGTTTGTTTTAACTGTTAACAGCCCTTTTGCTTTCCGAATCCTCTGCCTCAAACCACTCTCATCCCACCTTCTCCCTCCGTTCCATAACAGCTCGTACATGCCCCAGCCAATTCCAATGGTCTGTACCGGCCGGTACCACCTATTTTAACACATCCGCCAACCACCCAAACTCTGCTGAGCTGGCTCCTTCCGTGCACATATACAAATTTCAGCACTTGAGCGGGGTGCGGCAATATCATCTGTTTCGAGAGTCATCCCTCTCAATTCTCCCCTGCCCCTTGCAGGGCGGGAGTTATCATCAAGAATGGATCAGGAGAAGTCTTCCCAGGATTTGATCCTCGCCGGCTCTACACTGGACCCACCTCCCAAGCACCGCTCTAAACCGCCCAACAAGAAGCGTGGCCCCATGCACTTCATCAAGGTGGCTCTCTTCATGATCAGGAGCAGCCGTTCCAATAAATCCAAAGGCTTCTCCGCCTCCAAATCCAGAAGCCTTTGGACCAAACTTGTGGATTCCGTCAGACCCTTGCGCCTACAGCTTCAACAGGTGGCGGAAACGGAGGCAAAGCGGCCCCTGCCCCCTGCGCTCACCCACCGGTCCCCGGCTCGTACGGAGTTTAGCGAAGACTCCATGTTCTCTCCGTCGGCAGGAAGCTCGCGGTCTGCCACAGCCACCCCATACGCGTCGGCGGTGGGCCTGAATGAGATGGCCCAGAGCGACGACGACGAGACGGAGGCGGTGGGAGAGGGTGATTCTGATGCGGAAGGAGATCATATGATCGATGCAAAGGCTGAGGAGTTCATTGCCAATTTCTACAACGAGATGATGTTACAGCGCAGGCATTCCATAAACGAGAGATCTCTACGCTGACGGGCACATGCATGGAGGCTTCCAAAGGCTCTACCTTCTGCAACCACTATATTCCTTGTTATGTATCACGCACATACGTACTCCATGTAGTCATAGAGCTGCAGTCGATTGTATCATGCACATACGTACTCCATGTACGACTCCTTGTTATGTATCATGCACATACGTACTCCATGTACTCCTTGTTATGCATCATGCACATACGTACTCCATGTAATCACGCACATACTTCTTCTCCTTCTTCTCCTTCTTCTTCCGCTTCTCCTTCTCCCCCTCCTCCTCCCTCCTCCTCCTCCTCTTGGCGGGCTAGGGTCCCTCTTGCAAACAGTTTCCGATCGTTAGCAATTAAATGTGTTACTGGGGAAGAATTATAATGGAGATGGGCGGCAGAGCGGAGTTTTAAGAATGGTATGTATCTTTGTATTTGCATTTTGGGATGGAGAGATGTTATTATTGTTGTTAAAATGGAACCCACAATCATAAATGACTTATACAGTAAGCTAGGGTTTTCTTTATCTGGGTTCAGTGTCCTAAAAATTACGGACATATTTTATTAATTCTCTCATTAATTTATATAATAATTATATATTATAATAAAATATCTCACTTTTGTTTATTTAATTTTGATATGAAACAAAACATATTGACGGGTTTGTTTGTTGGTACACAAAACATATTGATTTGGGAAGTGAGGTAGTTGTTGCCCCATTGCAGGCGAAGCCCACGAAGCGAAGTGGCCTGCGTGATGTTTCTTTTCTCCTGCTGTTTATGGATTCAATTTGATCACGGGTAGCTTCATGGAGTTCCTTATAACCTTCGACACATTTCATATCAATTAAAAAAACTTTAAATCTCATTGATTTCACTTTAAAATTTGATATATTTTTATTTTATTTTTATTTAATTTCAATATACATTATATTCCTTGATTATAGTGTCTAAATCATAGTTGATGAAAAGAAAATTGTACATTAGATTTACACGCAAAAATTCAATGGAATGCATATAATTAGTATAAAAAATCTCTTCCTCTATCCTATAAATTGGATATTTGTGTTTCTTGATCAGAGTTTCTTGGGATTTAAGAATTATAAATTATGCAGGTGTAAGTGTGAATTACATGGCAACTAGTTGCTAGGCTAAGAGCCTGTTTGGTTTCACTTTTCAGAACATAGGTTTGATTTCAAAACCTAGATTTTACCCAAAAACGTATTTTTGTTCAAGTAATCACATTTTTAAGAAAATTTATTTTGGATATAAAAACCCTGTTTAAATCCTAAGTTTTGAAGAAGTTATTTTACCTGTCAAATCACACCCTCTTTCATAATAATTTTCCTTTTCTTATTTTTTCTTTATTTTTTCATTTTTCCTACATATTTTTTTACCTCAAATAAAAGATATTTTTTAAAATTTATTCAAAAAATTTAAATTTTATCTTAAAATCTGTAAAAAAAATATTCCTGCAAACACTTCCAAACAAACCCTAACTAAAAATAAACAAGTGGGTTATGCACGCATAATTCGGTGGCCTAGGTCCTAGGGGCAATCTTGGGAATGCGAGGAAGTTCCATCATTATTTTCCATGATCTCTGCTCGCCTTTTCTTTATGAATCCCTATAGCAAAAGAGAAGCTACAAATTTACAATAGTTTAAGGGCTATTCCCAGAGCTCTGTCTGCCTACACCTACACGTATATCGATTCATGAGCTTATTGCGACTGTGTGAAGAAGAGAAAATAGCCGAATTCAAGGAACGTGGCACGGTCCTAACCGGCGAATGACGTCATTTTAGACTTTAGTACCCGTGGATGACGTGGGAACACTTCATAGTCCTTCGAGCTGGTACCTATGACTTGACCTTGCACGGACAAGTGTTTTTTCCTTTACAGCGTTGAAGCTCAACTACTTCAACACACCTGAGCTGTAAATGGAATCTACGTCTCCGTCTCTAATCAACAAGCTATGTTCATGTTTTAGTGTTTTTTATCGGATGCGAAATTTACTTTTCCAATGTAATTTAGAATTTCTGAGCATGAGATAAGATAAATTTTACTTAGACTTACATTTCAACGAGTTAATCCATTTCATATTATCTTTTAGCCAAAGAGAGGTGCTTTTTAGTTGATTAATAAGGAAAAAGACATTAATAAAGGGAGCAAGTTCGGGTTAGAGGCCAGCCAAGAGGCACTTGAAAAGTGAAACTAACTTACTGAGATCATGAGACCACGCAGCTCGGAGGGGAAGAAGATGGAGACAGGCTACTTGTTAAAAATCTGCCTCCAAGCTGTAGAAACTAGATTTTTTTTTATGATTAAAAAAGACAAACCCTTGGCCTTTATAAAGGGCCGTATTAAGTTAAACAGGATTTGTAAATACTGTTTTTTCTGAACGAAATGCTTTCCGGAGAGTTGAAAATTGGTTCAAACTTCCAACTCACTTTGTTATGAATGCTTGTCGCACGATAAAAAATTCACGTGTAAGTACGAAGTCCTTATCAATTGCCAAGAGAGAGCGCACGAAGCTGCTTAGATTGTAGATGAAAAAAAGTGCGGGAGATCGTTCCTACACTTTCTGCTGATGATGACACACTGCTGACATATATACCATCATTTTTATCTGTTTAAATATGTTAACCCTTTTAATTATACGGTGTCAACTCGGGAAACAAGGGGATGCAGTATGCATATGTATATATGAAGCGAGAGATAGTTAGGGTGTTGGATCTCGCAAATGATTCATGAGCTCCACACATGTTCATCACTAATGCATAATCCTTGGAGCTAAAACGGTTTTAACACTAGGATGGAAGGAAACAGGTACGTATGACATCCGCAATGAATCAAAATAAGAAAAAAGGGAAAAAGTAAACAAGACAGACAAGGATGAGTTACGTTGCATCACAAGTCTCTAATCTTCTGAGAGGGACAATTTTAGATGGACATCAACATTAACAGCCACATCCCTCTGTGGCGTCTTAGTGACATGGGAAGGCGATGGTTGCTGCTGGGTTATTGGCGAGGCATATTGGAGCTGAAAAGGGAACCTGGAAGGAGTAGCATAAGGCGGAGAAGGCATGAAAATGGGTACGGATGAGAGGCGGGTTGTATTGGACTTGAAGAGCAAGCTTGGAGGTCGGTGGTTGTTGGCGGAGGCGGCGGCCAAGTGTGGTGGTGGTGTTATGAAGCTTCTGTGAACGGATTGGCTAAGGAGACGCCTAGCTCTTTGGCGCTCTCTCTTGTGAGCATTTTGGTGACCGCCTAATGCTTGTGAGTTTGCAAATGCTCTCTGGCAATAATGGCACCTGAACTTCCTCTCATCGTCCAGTTCATCTCTTCTTTCACCAAATTCTTCCTGGTTTCTCAGTGGGAAACCGAATAGTTTCGGTGCACTGCGATTACCACCAGACATCTTTCTATACCTAGCTAAATGTCTCAGAGCATGCGCTTCGAATAGCTACCAATGCTGATGCCCTTATATAGACAAATTCATTATCTGGCAAACCATGTTTATTGTACCTGGGATTTATCTATCTCCATCAAAGAAAAACAGAGTCATCAGCACATGTAATTACTTTGTCTTGTCACTTCGTATTCCTGTACAAGTCAAGTCAAACCTTCACTTCGTCAAGTTCTTGCTTTTTTTATTCTTTGTGAGATGAGTTCTTACTTGTTTTACTTGGTAGTAACAAACTACAATAGGATAAGCCTTTCAACTTGGATGCGATGAAATCAGCGGAAATTAGAAGCAGGGATGAAGATATGCATGTCTGTGCAAGAGAGATTGAGATTTGATCACAAAATATGGGTCACCATCGTTGGCATGTCTGTATATTAAGGGCCGGCTCTTCAGAGTTTTCATTCATTTCCTTTGATTTTGTTACATCTTCAAAGTTGTTGATCGCGAAACTGTTGCCAGAACATAAGTAAGGTGTTATATGACAGAAAAATCAACTGTGTGGACCAGGATGTACCGAGCAACCTCACGGGTGTTATCACAAGATCGTGTACCTTCCACTGTGCGTTTCATTTTTATACAATTAGGTCATGGATGGCATCTAATAGCGCTGTAGGACTAAATTCGAGCGAAGCCGCGCCCATTGAAGCAAAATTTTATCTGAAAGCTCCTAACTCTTAACCTTAGTTAAATAATCTAATGTCATTCACCATATTATACTAATTATTTTAAATATTATATAGAAGGGTTCACACTTCACAGTCTGAGCCAGAGCCATTGGACCTATAGTGGTACAATTATAGGTGGGTTGCCTCCTAGCAAGTCCTTCATTTACTTCGGGCTGTGGCTCTCTAAATCATTGACAGTAAAACTAAAACAGTGTATATACGCTAAACTATGTCCCGTTTTTGTTTCAGTAGAGACTCCCATCTCTGTGTACATTTCGATGGGGTCGCTCTGTCGCGTACACATTCATCGAACTCATCAGTTTCTTCCCGTCCTTGCTATTAGATCACATGCTCGAAACCAAACTGGTCGGTATATACTTTGGAGGATAAATAAATCAAAGGGTTGTTCTTGTAGACACCGGAGCTGCAAAACAACAAACCGTTAGCACAAAAACGATCCGAGTCGTGCTGGGAAACACTGTCCTAAAGGATTATTCCGCCACAAGACGGCAACCCCCCAGGATTAAACGGATCCTTCCCACCGGAGCGAGGAGACAGAACAGCAGAAAGAAAGCAAAGCTCAGAGAGCGAGGAGGAAGAGAGGAGAGGAGCTCTGATGATGCTCGAGAGCTCGGTGCATCGAACTCCTCAGCAGAGCTCGCTATCTATAGGCCTGGAATGGAATATGAACGCTGGACAACCATTAAACTCTGATTAACACGCCATTATCACCATTAAGTATCGGTTAGGAAGTTGGCAGACACTGGTTTTATGTGACATGAATTCCAGAACGTTGGCAATCAAAGGCATTATGTTTCTGAACGTTGGCATAATCAAAAAATCTGGAAATGAAGTCTGGCGTTTTGAAAGTAATCAAGACAAGCAGAAATCCGGGATTTAAGATTAATGCTCCGGCATTTTTGAATTTGAGGTTTCAAGTTTTGAAGATGCTAAAAATCAAGGTTTCCGGATAAGCAAAACATTTTCATAAAATAATTTTGCAAATTTCCAAAATGTAAAAATTAAAAAGTGTCCAGTGCCTCTTTTATTCGCGCGCACGGGGGGAATCGCCAGATTTCAACTGTGTTGCCCCATTTCTGCTTGTTCTTGTGCGCGCGAGGCCCACCTCCTCTCTTGGCCCTTTTACAAGCCCACATCACTCCTTAACATATATACTCTCAACCCTTCATTGACCCAAGCAATGTGGGACTTGGGTTCTCTCTTTTAACACACACACACTTTTCCAACAATCCCCCACATGTGTGTGTTAAAAGAGTCACCATCATCTGAGCTTTCACATGAGTATAAACTATTCGAATCTAGTGTCTTTCGACTATGAACCAGACCTAGACCAATAATTCTTAATACACAGAGATGTCAGTGAAACGTACGTTTCTATGAACCAACAAATCTTTGTTGTGTAACAGAGGCCTTATTGGTCAGAATATACCCCCACATTTCCTGCTGTTAACAGCGGTTTTGCTCTTTAAACGGCCGTGCGCGCGTCTGGTGTTCAATGAATGCTCTAGAGACTTTGCCACGGTCTCATGGAAGCGGCCCCACTTCACATTCATCTAGGTGATTTCATCAAGTGTATCAGCAATGAATACACCATCCATAAAGACTATGAAATCATTAAGAGCTTTGCTCAGCCTCTCCATCAATGCATTCTAGCACTTTCTCACACCATAGGAAGGGACAAATATATAGTGCTAGCAGAACTAACGAATGACTTGTTCTTACCCATATGAACCTTCTTCATGGGATCTCCAATCACAAAGGTTGGGTTACCATCACCGTTAATTTCAAATTGGCTTAAGTCCCATTCCCCTCGATGTTTCAATAATTTGTTTCTTCCCTCGGGGTTTTGTCAATGGATCCGCTAAATTCATTTCTGATCTCACATAATCGATTGAGATTACTCCATTCTTTAGCAGCTGCCTTATAATATTATG
>JANTPZ010143576.1:1591-22027 GCA_025593235.1 Vachellia pachyceras | reverse complement strand
CCCTTTTGCAGCCATGAAGTCATGAAAATGGCTGAAGATGGAGCTGGAATATTACTTTAATGAAATAGAGATTTTAATCTAAGGGTGGTGATTGAATCTTGAAAAATTTGCTTGATCCAATGGCTTATATTCTTCCACCTTTAAACCATATGCTTGAATCTTATTGGCTCTTTAAAAGTGGTCATCATTGCTGCACATGGAGTGAAGAAAAATCTGTTTGGGTTTGGTTACACTAACCAAACCAAATTCCATTCGGTTACTTCTACCGATTACACTTTCTACCGGTAAACATAACTTTATTCCTGTAAACCTTTTTCTACTTTTCTGGAGATATTTTCTTCCTCATTTAATCTCCATAATTCCCTCTTAAATATAATGAAATCATCATCCTCAAAATATCCTTTGATCCTATCAAAATTAATAGGATTACTTTATCCTGTCTAAAACTCCTGAAAACACGAATCTTAGGATAAATTATTTTTAGGGCAATGTAATTTTCTTCATTTTTCATTGATACTCTAGCGCTCCATCTTGCCCCAAAATACCTTCCAAATTGTTCCAAATTAATTTCTGTAATAAATTGTATTTTTGGGGATTTTTCGGACCTTTTCCTCATTTTCGGGAAAATAGCCTTAATGGGCAATAATTTTGTAAAATACTATAAATTCCACTGAATTTTTATAGACTTTGGTTTTTTATCTTAGAGAACTCTTGATACCTTAAATAATTATTTTCAATCATTAAATCTTTAAAATTCCATAATTCCTCATCTAGACCGAATTTCAACAATCGGTTGAATCTCTGGTAATCAGTGAGTTTTACTCTATCTTTTGGGCATCTGTGAATTTTTCTGATTTTTGGTCAACTGTTTGACTTTTTGACTTTGACTTTGTCAAATGACCAAAATGCCCTTACACTTTCTCTTAATGACCAAAATGCCCTTTCACGGTCTAACTTTTCATAAATTCCCATTTTGCCTTTGACCTTTTGGCCCTTGATCTTTTGGTTTCTGATTCCTAGGGTAACTTCCCAGGAGGTCACCCATCCTAAAATTGCTCCAATGACGAGCACGCTTAACTTTACCATTCCTACCAGTTTTCATCCACCGGGCCAAATATGATTCTGCGACTTACAGTCCAACAACATCAACTTTTTCCGTACTTTCTATCCGTGGCCTCTAACTTGACTTTTGACTACTAGTTTGGCTCTTTTTATCCAATGACCATATTTCCCTTGGTCTTTATACTTAATGACATATATGTCCCTGGCTTACTTCCTTAGTAATTTCAGAACCTTAGAACTAATTTGACCAGGGTCTCTTAAATCCACTGACATATGCTTTTTCTGTACTTTTATTTATGGGCCTTGTCTTATCTTATAACTATCGATTTGGCCTCTAAGTTAGTTTACAGAAAAGGGTGGATATTACAATCATCTTCAATTCTGAGATTGTTGTGTTGTGCCTATGGGTACCACCACTGCAACAAGCTTCTACTTCCTACTATTGGTATCTTCTCTGTGTGGAAGATTTGGAACAGTACACGTAAAGCAAATCATAGTGCTCGGTGCTTCCCTATCTCCCGTGGTTCCTCCCATTTCATGGCCTTCACCTTCAGGTCGATTTTCATTCGGCTTTTATCAGCAAGGAAATGGCTTCAAAGTTGGAATTTGGCTCTTTGATGGGATAAAAAACACATTTGTCTGGATTGCATATCTTGATAATCCTCCTGTACCCTCAAATGCAAAGATTGTTCTAACCATGAGAGGTGAGTTTCTTCTACAAATAGGTCCCGGGCAAAAGAAGATTCTTGCTCATAGTAACAATTGAAATGTTTCCTCTGCTTCCATGCTTGATTCTGGAAACTTCATTCTACAAAACAAGAATTCCGATATCCTTTGGTAGAGTTTCAATCAACCAACTATACCATGTTGGGGGGGTCAAATTCTATACGGTAGGAGCCAATTAGTGTCTAGTTCGTCAGACACCAACCAATCTTCTGGAATGTTTCAACTATCAATGTAGGTTGACGGAAACCTTGTCTTGTGCCCACGATATTCTGAGGATGCATATTGGGAAGCTTACTGGGCCTCTAATAGTGACAATGGCACAAGCTTCAAATATTATCTTTTCCTCAATACCACAGATCCTGATCGGCTTCTATATATTGTAAATGGCAGTAGTCCCAATTCTGAAATGCTTTGGATTCCGAATGGTGTTAGCAGCTTCAAAGGAAACAATGCTATTTATCGTGCAACTATTGATTCTGATGGGATTTTACGACTCTATGCTCATTTTGATGACAAAACAAATGGCACACGTTAGGTGAAGAAGTTGTGGTCACCGCCAGATTTAGACAATCTTTGTTATGTGAAGACTTTTTATGGGTTCAACAGCTACTGTACCAATAATGACAATCTACTTTGTTGCAATTATCTTCCAGGAACTGATTTTATAGACCCAAATCAACATAATCTTGGGTACGAAAGGAACTTCTTAGAATCTAGATGCAAAGGTGGTAGTGATCAAGATGATGAAAATTCTTATTACATGTCTCCTATGAGTAGTATGAACATTGATGATCTTCCTTATACAGAGGAAAACATTGAGGAGGATAAATGCCCACCTTCTTGTTTGCTAGACTGTTACTGTGGGACTGCCTTTTATAAAGATGGTCGCTGCATGAAACAAAATCTTCCATTAAAATATGTTAGAAGAGAACTACCAGGGTCCTCCCCCTCCCCCTCCTCCTTCACAGTATACTTCAAGGTGGGATTTCAAAGCCTCAAAAGCAACAACAATGATACACCTCATCAAGATTTCCAGTAAGAAAGCAATTGTGCAAATCGTCGTCATTGGAGAAGAAGCTTGTTCTTGGAGAAGAAGTGGATCACACGTTGCTTGAGGATATGGTGAAAGTGGGGTTATGGTGTATTCAAGATGAATCTTTCCTTTTGCCATCCATGAGGAGTGTGGTGTTGATGCTTGAAGGAGTTATGGAGGCGGCTATTCCGCCATGTCCATCTTCTGATTCTATGTGACAACATCAATCACTTTGCTTTAGAAAACAAGCACGAACAAAATGATAATGTTGCAATTGCCATGTGGTTTTGATTTGATTTGTTTAAATTTTTATTTGTTTCTGTGTGATTTTACCTTTAAAGTTTGCGTCTACATATGGGTAGAAGTAAAATAACCTAAGATTGATTATGGTGTGTTTTTTCCTTATCAATATCAATTTGTTATTATATACACTAAATTAGTTTCTAATATACATACATTTCATGGACTAGAATCTACACACACAAATATATAACTCAAATACTATTGATATTCTACTTTTAAAAAAAAATGATATGAAATTGCCCTTTCAATTTCTCTTCAAATTAATAGAGATTATCATGAATTGTCAATAAATATTCAAATGCTTTCCTAGTAGCTAAGGTTTTGGCTTATATGTTCATTTGTAAGCACTTTTAGAACTTAGAAGTCATGCTATAGCCTTGATGAACTCCTGAAAACTAACTCACCTAAAGTTTTGCAAGAAGAAGAAGAAGAAGAAGAAGAAGATTATGATGGCTTTTCAATTATTTCCTCTTGTCTACTATTCTTATTCAAGTATTAAAAACCATTGCCAATTATTGCCATATCAGACTGGTTGGTTAAGAAGGATCGGATTCTAAACTAAGTGATCAACCACTTGATCTGGTATGGTATGGTATGAGTGAATCCCTTTTTTTAATAATTTGTATCTTGGATGTTGTTTTTTTATTCTTGTTGAATATTGTTGGGAATTCTTGTATAATTTATTAATTGATGAAGCTTTAATGTTTTTGACTGAGTGTTATATATGTGTGTGTGTGTGTGTGTGATTGAGGTTTTGATTTTCAGTTGTTTTAATTGCGTTTGTATGTTGAAATCTCGCTTGTTCCAAAGAGAAAAGAACCGCAAATTGATATTATCCTTGACCACCTGAATCAATCAAAACATTCCAGTAGACCAAGTTTAATTGAAAGAACATAGACCCTCGCACACGCCCCACTGTAAACCAATTGAGAATTGAATGGTCAAGCATTAATGCGGTTAGCTTTAGCTCTTCTTGCGAGTAAAGTTGACCGATTGACTCAATGACTTTGTGTAGTTTAGGACAGAATTGACCCTTTCTTCACACATGATTTAGCCAGTCAACGCAAAATACGTATAATTTTAATTATAGAATAAAAATTTCTGAAAACCATTCATTATTAAAATAGTTGATTATAATGTTTGGTCATCATCGTTTATCTTTATTTTAGTTTTGGTTTAATTTTAAATACTAGTTTTTATCCTTTACTATGTAAAATGGTTCATGTTCTTATTGAACTATAGGGAATGGTGTGCTAGACTAAAAAAATTGAGGAACTGAAGACCTATAAAGATCAAACACTGTATCAACTCATACCAAAATTTTGTTTATTTTGTTTGAAATTTTGAATTGCTAATATTATATACTCCGGCCAATTAGTTTGCGCCCTACTGGTGGAGGCCAAAGATCCTGGTTGGCTGAGGCCAATTCTTCTTCTTGTATTAGTCTGAGAATATAGGAAACATTGAGAGTTGTTAGTTTTCTTATTGTAAGTAGTTGTAATTACTTTTCCGGGGGCCAGAGCTCCAACAGTCTACCATTACCTATGCTCAGGTGCCGATGATAGGAGCTTTGGTGGCTAGCGGTGGATGGCTTTTTTTTTTTTGGGGTGGCAGATCAAGGGCAACAATTTCTTTTCACCCACATCATTCAATGTCTTTTTGATCATCGGGTTTGATTAAATATCTTTCAATTTATCACATATTAAATGCCTTAACTGTTACTTTTTTACTCCATAAATTAGTTAGAGTGAATTATATTATGGATTGGAGAGAATTGATATACTCCCTCGATCTTATTTAAAAGGTCGAGAAAGAAGGTTTTGTTTTATCGTATTCATAAGTCACCTCGTTAAATTTTTTATATATATACAATTTTTCCCTTCATTTGTTATGCATTAATTTTACTCTTATGTGTATAGTAAATATTAACGAGGGATAACGTTATAAAGATGTTGAATTTTAAATCATGATTAATGAAGTTTAAGGTTTCTTAATCTTTGTGAAACATGCTGAAAGAGTGTCATGCCCTAAAATTTAGAGGTGTGTGATCAAGGGGGCTTGAAGGGTTGTAATGTTAGAAAGTAAGGCCAAATAAATGGAACGAAATGACAAGTGAAATACATGAGTAGTGAATTGGCAAGTCAAAGTGAGCTAAAGTATAATCATAAAAGAACACTAAATGTGTATATTTTAAACTTTCTGTGTAGAAATCTTCGCTCTTCAAACAACTACAGGATGGCTTATTTTAATTTTTTTGTTGCAACTTAATTTCTTTTCTTTTCTTTTTACTTTCTCTCTTTTTTTAAATCTTTTTTTCTTTCTTTTCCTTTTTTTCCTTTTTTTCTTTTGGCATCCAAACCAAATATATAGAAGTTTATGATATACTTTTCAAGGTGAAATATCGAATGTAACTCATGCAAAATACTTGTTAGAAGAAATGAATGAAATGAAAGTGATTGCTCAAAATGGTAGACAAATGTTAAATGAAGTAGCTTGTTGTTGGAATATGGGTCATCCTTAATGGATTAGGCCCAGAACACATTTTGGGACAAAAGCTTTAATGAGCAAACTTGTGGGAACAAAGTTGTAATTTTCCCTGAAAGATTGAATTTGAAATGCAATTAATGTGGGAACAATTGCATTGGGCAGTTTCATGTTTTCATTATTAAGGGATCCCTCTACAGAAAAGACAGATGCTAAAAAAACGCTCGCCCCTCCTTCTGTGAAATCTCTCTTCTCTCTAAATTGTGCATTTGCTGTAAGAAACGTTTTGGATCCAAACATGTGATCCTCAACACGTATGGGTATCTGTGAAAGCATCTACTCAATCAATGTACAGGTACGCCCGAAATCCTTCAGTGGTATCAGAGCAATTTTTGTCCCTGTGTCAATTTCCTTAGTGAACAGACATGAATATTACATAAATTTAGTTCCTAAGGTAATTTTTTTCTTATTGTACAGAGATGATTTTTGTACTGTGTATACTTCTTTCTTTGGAATTTCATGAGAAACATGCTTCCATTTTTCATTTTCATGTGCGTCCTTCAATTATGCATGTTTTTTCTGAATTTTTCACAATGCCTTGTGCTTTTCACTTAATCTACATGCCTCTCCAAAGCAAAACAGAAAACAAAAACTTAATCGATAAATGAAACTCAAATCTAGGTCCTCATAAAACACAGGTTTTAAGATTAGAAAACATGTCCATCATGTAGAGCTCATCAAAATGAAAATGTGGACACTAAGAATGGACACTGGACAGTAAAGTTACGGAGGAAAAATGACTCGGGTGTTCCATCGAATTTTTTCGGAAAATGAGAAAGACCCACTTCAAATATACTACCATTGTGTAGAGCTCGTCGAAATGAAAAACGGACATTGGATGGCGAAGATATGAAGGAAAAACCAATCCGGGTCCGTAGGAGCCGACTTGGTTCGTCCTTGACCCGGCTGAAGGTTAGAGACGATGAACAGTAACCGTCCCGAAACGCAAAAAAAATGGCACAGCATATGGGAGGAGTCGACCGAGTCAAAATCTCAGATCAAGTAGCGTAGGTTAACCTGACCCATTTAGTGTAACAAAAAACCCTCCAAGTTGGGCTAGAATAGGACCCAACAGAAAAAAATTAAAGGGACTTGTGCTTTGGGCCAAGATGAGGCCCAACATAAAAGAAATAGATCAGGTAATAAACAGGCCCACCCAATTAGGGTTAGGCCCAACTCGCCAACCTGCCTAACCTTGTGGGCTTAGGCTGGCGAAATGCCAGCTCGCCAAGGGGCGGACTGAAAGGCGAAATTCCAGCTCGCCAAGGGGCGGACTACTTTCAGTCCGCCCCTCTCAACCCGCCTAAACATGGGGGACTTGGGTTGCAGTTTTACATCCTATAAGAGCTTGTGGGCTGGCCCATTTTCCCATCCCTACACCCAATCTAGCCCAAAAAGTTAAAAAAATAAACAAAAAAACCACAAGAGCACCTTAGGAGGATTTGAACCCACGACCACAGGAAGAGAAAGCTGGCGCCTTACCAGCTAGGCTAAGGGACTACTTGGCAAGAGGAATCTGCCACGTGGCAAGGTCGTGTGACACGTGGACTACTTCATTAGAACCACGGCTGTAGGTGGAGACTTATAGGCTGGTGTGTGGTCAGAAAATGCTGGCCAAAGGCAGCGCATGTACATCACGCGCCATCATTGAGAGTGGGATTAGTGCCATTTTTTCTAATTTTTCTAGAATTAATTTTCCAGGAGCGTGTGTAGGCGTAGGACCTCAAAATGAGACATTCTTTATTCCTAAAAATCCTAAAATTCAAGAGCTTCATTTTGATATGCTATTTTCCTATTTTAGAGGCAATTCAAAATCTATTTTTGATGTAAATCAGTGTTTAGTTAAAGATTTTTTGAAAATTTTTCGAAGTAATAATTCCATATCCATTTTTTTTGGAAAACAATGGTATAAGAAATCTCAGATAGTACTGAAACAATGTCTTACGGATTAGTATATAGTGAATATGTTGATGAACATGTTCATAACGAGGATCCTGAACAAGAATTTGAAGAGGATTTTGAGGAGGAACCGTTTGAAGAGGATTCTGAGGAAGACCCCGAGGAGGATCCACAGGAGGATCCTGATCAAAACCTTGAGGGAGGTCCAGTGCAACCTCAAGAGGTCTACTCCAACCCAGGTTCCAAGTCCTCGTTCTCATTCAATTCAAAACCTTAAAATTACGATGAGGAGGTCGATCAACCCTTTTTCCCTTACTATGGCTGTGACAATAGCTAAATATGATACAATGAGAACAGCCAAAGTTAATAATATAAAAATCATTTATGGCATCATTGTGAGCTATGTCAACCGCATAACTGATAATGAAAATGCAGAGTTCTATGTGAATGTCATGTGAAGTATCATACAGCAGTTAGAGCTGCAGGTATATTCACATTAACAACCATGTGAGTTGATGCAATAAAGAGAACAATGAGATTTATGCTGAATAAAAACCAATACTTTAAAGACTAATGAAACGAATATCTAAAGATATATTGTGATTTAGATTTATGTGTTTTCCTTCTATGTTTTTGCCAACGTGTTTAGAACATGACTTAGTGTATTGTTGTGTGAAATGTGACATGTTTAGTTTATGTGAATTGATATAAAATCATTATTGTTATTCATATAATATGTCACTAAGTTACACTTTTTGATAAGTGGGAGCTTTTAGAAAATGAAACTTCTAAAAGTTAACGATTTAAGAAGTACTTATATAAAATTCTTGAAAGCAAATAATGTAGTTACTGGAGTTTGTGTGATGGGTGGTACGAACGTATTCTCTTGACCATAGATCTAGTGATAAAATTATCTTCTTGTCAATATAAGACATTATATACTGTGCTATGCTACATAATCGCTAAAAACTCAGCTTTATAAGTAAACATTTGTTGATAAAATACCATGTCACCTCAGACTAGGAAATGGTAACAAAAAGCATAATTGTCGAGTTGAATAAAGGGGACAATCTGAATGGTGATAACTGGGATATCTGGTATCGTAAAGTGTAGTATATATTAGAGGAACAGAAGGCCCTTGAGTCACATACTACCGTTTTGGTGGAACCTGAAGATGGGACTACAACCCAGCATAGAAGGAACCTGGAATTATACCAAGCATGGAAAAACAAGAATAGTATTGTAAGAGTCACCCTGCTGAGCATAATGGAAAATGACCTAATGTGTCAGTATGAAAAAATCCAACTGCACATGCCATGTGGGCATCCCTCAGAGACAAGTTTGGTGTAATGTCAACCACCAAACTTAAGAGGCTGACGATCTAGTTTGACGCATATAAACTTAATATACCTATGAAGCAGCACCTTTGAGACATGTCAAATATGATTAGAGAGCTCCAGGAAGTTGGACAAACACTGACTGATGAGCAGCAAGTGTAGGCTGTAATCAAATCACTTCCCCATAGTTAGGAACATATGAAAGTAGACTTAACCCATATTGATAACATCATCACTTTTGATGATGTTGTGAAGCACCTTGAGCTTGAGGATGAGCGCCTGGAAGCATATAAGTCTTCTGGGCATGCCTATTATATCGAAAATGTAGGTCCTTCCAATGCCAAGCCCAATTTCAAGAAGGGCAAAAAATTTCATGGGAAAAGTAGGAAGTACACCCCAAGATTTAAAAGGAGTAGAAAGCAATTCAAGAAGAAAGGAAATAAAGGCGGCAAGAAGAAATTTGACATGAATAAGGTCAAATGCTATGCTGTTAGAAAATGGGTCACTTCACAAGGGACTATCCTAAGCGAAGTGATTGATGAAAGACTCAGGCTCAACAGACCATGTAATGAAGGATCAAGGTTCCTTTGTGGATTACCGTCAATTGCCGCATCAATGCAAATGGCTTTATGTTGGCAATAACGCAAAGATTGAGGTCAAAGACATAGACACCTGCAGATTAGCTCTGCGTGGTGGAAAGACCTTAATATTACATTATGTGCTTATACACCGGACATCCAACGGAATTTAATTTCTGTACTATGTCTTTTGAATTATGGGTTTGGTGTGAATTTTCATGGCAAAGTTGCTGACATTTTTATCAACTGGACCTTTTACAATTTAACTTTCCTCTCAGGAAATTTCTTTGTAAAGGATTTTATTGGTGATTTTAACTTGCATGCCTGTTTCCTTAGTTTCTCCAATATAACTGTTGATATGAATATCTGGCATGCTAGACTAGGGTATATAAGTCAGAATCGAATGATTAAACTAGTAAAGGAAGGTTTACTAGGTGAAGTTCCAAACATGGAAATGGCCTTGTGTGAAAATTATCTAGTTAGCAAGGCAACTAGATAAACTTTTGGTACAGGAACTAGAGCTGAAAATCTATTGGATTTGGTCCATTATGATATATACGGTCCCATGAGTGTGAGGGCTAGGCACGGAGCTTGGTACTTTATTACCTTTATTGATGACTCTTCACGGCATGGTCACGTTTATTTGATCTCATATAAATATGAAGAACGAGAATGTTTTAAACAATACATGAATGAGGTAGAGAATCAAATGGAACGTAGAATTAAAGTATTATGTACTGACTGAGGTCATAAATTCTTATCCGATCAGTTCAAAGAGCTCTATTAAGAAAAAAATAATTAGGCAACTAACTAACAATACATGAATGAGGTAGAGAATCAAATGGAACGTAGAATTAAAGTATTATGTACTGACTATCCCTGCCACTCCGCAACAAAATGGAGTATCTAAGAGAAGAAATAGAACTCTTCTAGATATGGTTAGGTCGATGGTGGCTCAAGCAAACCTGCTAATTTCGTATTGGGGTGATGCGTTATTAACAGTATCTTTCATACTTAATTGTGTACCCTCAAAAGCAGTTAGTTCCACACCTTATGAGTTATGGACAATACACAATCCAGATCTAAGTATCTTAAGACCCTGGTGGTCAGCTGCATACATTTATAATGATTCCCATAAGTACGGGAAGTTGAGTCCTAGAGGAAAGAAATGTATCTTTATAAGATACTCAAAATAATCCAAAGGATACGTTTTCATTGATGAAAGTGAAGATGGAACAATAACTGAAATTGAATCAAGAGATGCTGTATTTTTGGAAAGTGAATTTCCTATCAGAGAAGAGATAGATAGAACATTATCTCTTTATGAGACACAAGAACAAGGTAGTACAGATCGATCTCGTCTCAATGTATCGATCTGAGTGTGAGATTAGAAGGCTCAGAAATGCCTTTATGAAGGTCGAGACAAGAAAAATGAAAGAGACAAGAGGTTTTTGCAAGAAGGAGTGACAAGGGAAGTGTACCCAAGAAACGCTTCCCAATAGAGGGGGAAGCACTCATGATCACTCCAAATGGAGATGATGAACCACATTCTATACAAGATGCCTTGTCTTGCCCCGCCAAAGATGAATGGAAGAAAGCAATGGAAGAAGAGATTGATTCAATGAAAAAGAATCAAGTCTGGGAACTTGTTGATTGATTGAGCTATATTTCCTTACTACTTTTGCCTGAATTTCTGAAGTATTTAATGCAATTTTGGCCCATCATGACCTTACTTGAGCTTAATTTGGAAACAAGAGTTGTTGGTTTTGATTAGCTTAATTTGGGGTGTAATCGCCATGAAACATTACTTATTTACACTTAATTCTAATCATGAACAAGTGATACTTCAAATCATTTCTATTTCATTTTAGGAACTCTAGCAAAGAATGTAAGGAAGCAGCTCTGGAACATTTCGTCTTGGCGCATATCATTCTTCGTCACGGCCAAAACTCAAGCATGCAGGTAAGGAACTCTCGGGAGAGGTTCTCCATAGCGAAACCTCAGGTTAGCCACGGTGAGTAACTAGAACAAGCTCCAAATGGAAAGAATAACCGACCTATCTCATAGATCTGACCTAGAACGGTTGGAAAACCCTTAGGGTAATTTTCTAGGAGAGACCAGAAGATGGAGTAGCAACCACACTCTGATTCACAATTCTTCACCTCTTTTCTCTACTCTCTCATATTCTTTCATCAACAACCCTAGCCACCACCTCCATTCTTCACTTCTAAAACATCATGCATCTCTATCCTTCCATCAAGAGCTCTGGGCTGCCCATCATGAGTAGCTAGACCTCTTCCTTCTTCTTGGAGATGGAGAAGGCTTGAGTTCAAGAGCTTCACAAGGGGAGTATTAGTTCAATCTGTATTTCTGTTATAGATTACTTAGTTGCTGAGTTAGAACTAGTAATTTGTACTTAAATACTTGGTTACGGTCGTACCAAACTTGGATTACTTTTTGTATTGGATTGCTTTGTGTTTGAATTGGTAGTGTGAAGTCTCATTTCTACCAATTCAATGAAATCTATGTTGCTATCTTTTATCTTCCTAGTTGTGATTGATATTTGAGGGGATAATGTTTTGAATTGGACTTTTCACTTAGCAATTTCTCTACACATACTAAGTATTTTTAAAGGGTTTCATAGAATGGAGTTCATTGTATGGAATTTCTAACCCAGCAAGTTATTGGGGTTTTCATTATGAAACTTAGTATGAAACTATTACTCTTCCTTATCTTTTACAAACTATGATAGCCCAAACCCTCTTCTAAGGGAATCCATCATCAAATAGTTTTTGAATTTTACCATTTTTTTTGCTACATTCCCGCAATCCAAAATCCCAAAAAGAAGTTAGTCTTATATTCTAGTTTTGATAATAATTTTTACAATAAAAAACGGTTTTCCATATTTAAAGCAAACTTAATCACAAGCTAATCAAGCCATTTGCTCCTGAGGCTTCATAGCAAAGGACCCTAGGGTTGTACCCTATAGTGCAATCCTTGGAAATCACAAGTGTTTTGATATGTTTCCAAGGCTTTTAACAATGACAAGTTTAAACTTCCAACCGTGGTTGGATCATTGATCTACCAAAAGGCCAAAAGGCTATCGAGAACAAGTGGGTTATCAAAATAAAAAGAAAATTTTATGGATCAATTAACAAGTACAAGGCACATCTGGTAGTAAAGGGGTATACACAATAGGAAAGTATCGATTACGAGGACACCTTCTCACATATTGTATGTTTTAATTCCATAAGACTAATTATGGCAATAGGAAATAGTTTAGATTTGAAGTTACATCAAATGGATGTGAAAATTGGATTTCTAGATGTACACATGGATGAAGAAGTCTATATGGAACAACCATTAAGTTTCGTAAAGAAAGGCTCATAAAGCAAAGTTTGTAAGCTTAAAAGGTTCATTTATGGACTGAAGCAATCATCCAGACAATAGTGCTTGAGGTTTCACAGAGCGATAACCTCATAAAATTTTGAAACGATTGAAGAAGACCACTATGTCTACATTAAGCGGTTTGATGATAACTTTGTGATATTATCATAATATGTAGACGATATACTATTTGTCGAAAATAACCTAAATTTGATCTTAGCTGTTAAAGAATGGATTTAATCGATTTTGAGATGAAAGACATAGGAGAAGCAGAATACATACTTGGAGTTAAAATCCAAAGGGATCGGTCAAAGAGAATATTGTCTCTTTCACAAGAGAATTGCATTAAGAAAATTTTTGAGCGATTCAACATGAATGACTGCAATCCCTTTGACACCCCAGTAGCTACTGGAATTAGCCTGAATCTTGAAATGTGTCACAAAACTGAGTTAGCTAAGAAAAGAATGGAAAGAGTTCCTTATGCTAGTGCTGTTGGAAGTCTAATGTATACAATGATGTGTACAAGACCAGATATTTGTTTCGCAGTTGGACTGGTAAGTAGGTTCCAATCAAATCCTAGGAACAACATTGGAAAGCTGTGAAAAGGATTATAGGATACTTAAAGGGCATATTGAATTATGCACTAGCTTATCAAGGTAGTGATTTGCGACTCGTTGAATACTTTGATGCTGATGGAGGTGGAGATGAAGTTGAACAAAGGTCGTTATACCTTCTTGCTGAATAATGGCGCCATAACTTGGAGTAGCAAGAAGCAGACGTGCATAGCCCTACATTTAATGGAAAATAAGTTTGTAACTTGCACTGCGGCAGTGTAAGAGGCTATATAGCTGAAAGGATTTATTGAACACCTTGGATTTGGAAATAACAATACAAATCATGTGTTAATATATTGTGATAATATTGCGGTCATAGCCTACACAAAAGATCCCAAATATCATAACAAGACATAACACGTTGATAATAAGTATAACTTTCTGAGAGATTATTTAGCACAGAAAGTGATTAATGTACAACACATTTCGACCAAGAGTATGGTCGCAGATCCCCTGACTAAACCAATAGCCAAAGAAATGTTTGAGAAGTATGTAAGGGCTATTGGTATGCGCAAAATGTAAAATGACAAACACTATGTATTGAATTTATAATTAAAGTATTTAATTTCTTATCATTGATTCATGTGTCTGGGTACAAGTATGCAATGTCTAGTATGTAGTACAGGCAAGTGAGGTAGGCTCTCTCACACGAGCTACCGCCTTTAATACTCAGGAGGAGTATGCAAAGATGAGACATTTGTATTCACCAATAAGGCAGCAAAAATGCTGATATGGTGAAGAAATACAAATTATGTCACCTCGATAATCGTGTAGCATGTCAAGATGAGATCCAATGTATATACGTATAAACATGGATCGAATCATAGGGACCCACTCCCATGATACCTGTTACCAGACAACAAATTCTTCAATACTGACGTCACATAAGATATGAGAGGAGGAAGAATTTGGGTTTAGATGTTGGGAACATCTAGACTAAAATTCTATACGGTGTTGATAATGAGTATCAAAATGGCGTACGCTCTTATAGTATAAGAGAAACACCGTAGCATGTGATTCATACCACATGTGTTATAGAACCGTAAAAGGGAAGCAAGTGAATGGATCCCTGCTTCATTGTTGTGAGTCCCAATAAATTAACATTTCTATTTATGTCCCTTAACTTTGACGTTATCATGGAGGTATACTTCAATTACTGCTACCTTAACGTATATCCTATTATCATGATGGATGCGATACAAGGTACTATGTTAGGAAAGCGGTTTATGTATATCAAATTTATATATGGGCGAAAGAAAGATTACCTAAGAAATACAAAACTATGCTGGTGTCTGTGATATGTCCTTTATGACAACAATTTTGTGATTTCATAAGTGTGGACACCACGCATATGAAAAAGACGATCTATGTCTTATGTTGACTTGAGAGGGATTAGATTCGTTAAGTGAAAGTGTATTTTTGGTTAAATCTAGGACGTATAAGGCATAATAACTGAATTCAAGCTACACGGAGAAATATTGTCTTGTGCTGGTCCTGTGAAAGGGATTTATAGTGCAAACATCTAAAAGACATCATGCCCATGCGGTCACGACAAAGCATCTAGTATGAAAGAGAGAAGAGACAAGGATAAGCCTACAATTCCTAATCCACCAAGTGTGAGTGGGATATGTTGGAATATAGGTCACCCTTAGTGGATTAGGCCCAGAACACATTTTGGGGCAAAAGTGTTAATGAGCAAACTTGTGGGAACAAAGTTGTAATTTTCCCTAAAAGTTTGAATTTGAAATGCAATTAACGTAGGAGCATTTGTGAGCAGTTGCATTGGGAAGTTTCATGTTTTCATTATTAAGAGATCCCACGTACAGAAAAGACATACGCAAGAAAAAGGCTCTCCCTTTCTTCTGTGAAATCTCTCTTCTCTCTAAATTGTGCATTTGATGTGAGAAACGTTTTGGTTCCAAATCTATGATCCTCAACACGTGTGGGTATCTATAAAAGCATCTACTTAATCAATTTACATGTACGCCCGAGATCCTTAACTTGTGTTTAGGTAAAGGGTTTAGAAATTAATGCCCCTATCATCCTCACAGATCAAGGTATCAATGCAACTTTGAAAAGGAATTTAGACAAATTCTAAAGTTAAGTGAAATCATACAATATGAAATATAATAAAACATACTTTATAAAAATTATAATAGGACGTCATTCACTCACCTATTATACTCTTAACTAGTGCTAGTAATACAGGTTGGGTCCGCAGGCCCAACCTGACAACCATTGGCGGGTTTGAGCTAGCAAAACCAAGCCCACCACGCCCAACCCGCTACCTATATGTTTTTTAATTTTTATTTTAAAAATAATATATTATGTATTTTTCTTATCTTTTTCATATCAATATTTTTTTCAAAGTATGATACATAATACTTAATACATTTAAAAATAGTATAGAATATTTTATTTTTCATGTCAACTTTCTATAATACAATATTTAAAATTATAACAACACATTAATATTTATATTTATGTTTTAAAACATGAAAAAATGTCATTATTGAAAATTTATTAGTAGAAAAAGAATTATAAGTCAATTAATATGATATGACTGTAGAATTTATGAAAATAATTGGTAAAAAAAGAAATTTTATTTTTTAAAAATAAAAAATTTATGTTGGCGGGCCACCCCACCAATGGCGATGCGAACTGCATTTCTGCAGCTAGAGGAGAGCAACGGGTGGGACGGGCTAGCCCGATGGTCAACCCGTGCCCCGCCCGTTTAAGCTTACACAGGTTCGGGCTAAGCCCGAACCCAGTGGGAACCCGGTTAGGCCCGGAATAAACGAGCTGTCTCAAAACCCGTCGGGTTTGGGCGGGTTTTACGGGCAGCCCGTTTTCTTTCTTTTTTTTTCAACGCACTCCTGAACACCAAGTAGGCAAGCAGAGAGCAGTTCACCATACCCAAACATTCCTGAATTTGAACATGCAAGAAGAGAAAGAATGAGCTACAGTACTAGTGTGTGAATGAAGATGACGAACACACCATTGCCTGGGAGGAAGGAGGGCACACACACAGACCCCATCTCTCGAACACGCCGCCATCTCCATTTTACACATACTGCCGACACCTCATTCATTCATTCATTCATTCATTCACACACCATCAAATGACTGGCGTCCATTGGATGAAAACGAGAGAGAGAGAGTGACACCTACTGCTTGGTAAGCTCCGTCCACCTCCTCCATTTTTCTGGTAGCTTTGTCCGTTAGTGTCTAGAGATTCTGTTTGGCCATTCACTCCCAGCTGGATGAAGGAGGAGACCCAATGCTTTGATTTATTCCTCGTTAGCACGCATCTTCTTGCGGAGAGAACACGAGGCTAGGGGCAAAAAAATAGAAGAGACAGATCAGCAGCTAGAGACATTCAAACGCCGCAGCGGCAATGGACGCTGGCGCATGAGCACGACAAACTCCAATGGGTGATGGCGCTGCAAAACTGAAAGGGGGAAGAACTAAAGAAACCCTCGTTGACATGTTAGGAGTTAGGAACTTAGACGGTTTAATGCTCATTTTTTTCAGATTAGACAAAAATGAAAAAAAAAAGGTTAAGTTGGACAAATTGGGTATCGAACACACAATCTGATAACTTCACATTAAACCTTTAACCACTAGACCAAGGTCAAGCTTTGAAACTTACTATCAAATACAAAATTTTATATAAAAAGAATGATAAATAAAAATGTAAAAAATAAACGGGTGGGCACCGGCAACCCGAGGCCTTGCCCGTGCCCTGTCCCATTTATCCAACTAGCCCGCCTATTTAGGCTCGCCCGTGACGGGCCACCTTTGGACAGGCCCAAACTGGAAAATCCTTGGGTGGGTTTGGGCGGGCGTACCAAGTTCCGGGTCACTTTCTCAGCCCTATCTGCAGCCCTCCAACAAGGGAAGGGTTGGTGGGCTGGCCCGCTTTACTAGTACTACTCTTAACAAATAATATTTCATCTAACTTTCAACTTCCAACATGTCTTCTCCTTTCCTTGATAACAATAATACATGGATATACTCAATCCATAATATTATCACTAGGAATTTCCCATAACAAAATTTAATAAATCACATCTAAATCAATCTTTTTCTCTATTAAACATTTAATCGAGTACTTGATAAGCACTTAAAATTAACTTACACCATAAATACTCTCAATGCATGACTTCAAGCCAACAATAATTTTTTGACATTAGTATTACACTTCAATCCAAAAACCCATATCATTTGTCCAAAAATTAAAATAAGGCGGAATCACTGTTCACATGAACGATACTGCGACCTAAACTTCAACTGATCCACAAGAAAATTTGCAACAAGTGCTCCATATAATATAGGAAAATTATAATTTTGTTTATAACTTAATTTAATCAGTAAAAATCTTGCTTTTTCTCAACATTGAATCTACCCTTGGACCCGAATCCATACTTGTGTGAGCGAAAAACGTTCTTCTCCTGTGAGAAATGGCACTGCCGAATTGATGCTCCCTCTCCTCTCTCGCTTCAAACACTAGTCCGATGAAAAGATGAAGAATGGAGAATGAAGGAGAAGGTGTGGGGTAAGTGTGGGGGAGGGTGAAATGACAATTTTACCCTCCCACACATTTTCCCTTTGCACTTTGGTCCTTATCTTCCTTTTTTAAAGGATATTACAAAGAGTGACCTATGAATAGGTAACCAGTGTGGATATAATCAATGTACTGAGCATTGGATTTTCTCCACCGGTAAGAAGGTGCCATTCTTACATCGATTGTTCCCACAAGAAAGTTGTTTGTTTTAAGAAAAAATTATGATTTTCAGACAAAATTTGATAAGAAGGTGCTTCATCAGTTTTAGTGCTCTCGCTCCTCACAAGCTATTGTTTTTCTATAACAAACACAAACATCTTCAAATCAAATGTCTCTTTTTCATATAATAATTATGTTCACTTCCATGAGCTAGTACAACAATTAGGAGTTCAATTTAAACATATTTTGCTGCAATTACTTTCAAATTGAACCCATTTGTGTTGTAGTAACCCACTGAAGTGATTTAGGGACCATTACAACATTCTTCTTATTACTAAATTAAAATTACCCTACCAGTTTTATAAACATAATTTTTTAAAAAGAAAATTACCAAGCAACAAATGATAACTACGCAACATGATTAATATATCAGTTTATCTATTAGAATATGTATACATTAGTTAATATATATAATTAAAGAGTAAATTTACTCCCCTAGTTTTCACTTAAGATAGTAATGTAGGTTTGGGGCACTCTAGAAACATAAAAAACATTGTTTTACACTCAACTAACTTGACTATGTATGCATAAGTTTATATATAAGTTAAAGTGTAAATTTACTCCTCAAGTTTTCACTCAAGATAGTTGTGGTTGCAGTACATTGATTTCATTTAGGTGGATATACAATCATGACACGTTTGTATTTAGAGTAAGACTACTTCATTTTACAGTTGTTTACTGTAATATCCATCCTTTTTTGTAAACCGACATAGAGGTCAAACTGATAGCTATAAGATAAGACAATGCCCAGAAATAAAAGTACAGAAAAAAGGAGATGTCAATGGACTTAAAAGACCCTGGTCAAATTAGTCCTAAGGCTTTTGAGATTTCTAAGAATGTAAGCCAGGGACATAAATGTTATTAAGTATAAAAATCAAGGGCAATATGGTTATTGGATAAAAATGTCTAAATCAGTAGTCAAAAGTCAAGTTAGAGCCTACGGATAGAAAGTACGGAAAAAGTTGATGCTGTTGAGCCGTAAGTCGTGGAATCAGATTTAGCCTGGTGGATCTAAGTCAGTAGGAACTTTACAGTTAAGCGTGCTCCTCCCTGGACAATTTCAGGATGGGTGACCTCCTGGGAAATGTCCAAGGGGTTAGAAACCAAAAGATCAAGGGCGACAAAGTTAAGGGCAAAATGGGAAATTATGAAAAGTGTACTGTGAAGGGCATTTTGGTCATTAAGAGAAAGTGTAAGGGTATTTTGGTCATTTGACAAATTCAAAGTCAAAAAGTCAAACGTTGACCAAAATCAGAAAAAATTAACAAATGCCCAAAAGATAGAGCAGAACTCACTGATTACCAGAGATTCAACCGATTGTTGAAATTCGGTCTGGATGAGGAATTATGGAATTTTCAAGATTTGATGATGGAAAATATTTATTTAAGGTATCAGGAGTTCTCTAAGAAAAAAAACCAGAGTCTAGAAAAATTCAGGGAATTTTGTAGTATTTTACAAAATTATCGCCCAAGGTACGATTAAGGCGATTTTTCTGAAAATGAGGAGAAAAGCCCGAAAAATCCCCGAAAATATAATTTATTACAAAAATTAATTTGGAACAATTTAGAAGGTACTTTAGGGAAAGATGAAGGGGTAGAATATCAATGAAAAATATAGAAAATTACAAGGCCCTAAAAATGATTTATTTTAAATTGTTCGTTTTCAGGAATTTTAGACAGGATAAAGTAATCCTATTAAATTTGATTGGATTAAGGGAAAATTTGAGGATGATGATTTAAACATATTTAAGAGGGAATTGTGGAGATTAAATGAGGAAGGAAACATCTCCAGAAAAGTAGAAAAAGATTTACCCAGAATAAAGTTATGTTTACCGGTAAAACATGGAATCGGTAGAAGTAACCGAAAGGTAATCGGTTTGGTTAGCGTAACCAAAATTCTAGAAGCCGGGTACCCTCATTATTATCCTCATTATTGTAACTTTTTACCAACCAATGAGAAGAGAGTAAGTGTCAGTAAGGTAGTAAGATATCATCCGTTAGATAAAGCTTGGGAATCAAGAATCAATCTTGGCCGTACATGTCATTGCTAAGGGATAAGCTAAGTCAGATTTTTTTTAGCCCATGTGCAGGCCATATTGACACCTTTATGGCAACCAATAAAAGCCAAGCACATGGTTTTAGTGTTGGTAAGATTCAAGCCATTAGAT